>PVJL010010720.1:0-47125 GCA_004026885.1 Lyroderma lyra
CTGAAAATTGCTTTAAAAAATAAAGTCTACTAAAAGTGTATGTGGTAGACACTCATTTTATACTTTACTAATTTTACAGGAGAATCTATCATTTATCTCTTATTTAAATATAATTAGCTTAAAATTAAAAACAAAGGAAGATACTCTATGTATTGGCTAATTAGCTGAAAATTCATGGAAGCAATAGTAATCACAGTAACAGAAAATATTACGCAATAGAAAAAAATTATGTTGTGTAAAGTGGCATGAAAACACATGCAGCTTCAGGGACACACAGATATTAGAGCCACATAGTTCAATATCAAAATTTGTTTAGCAAAATTACACGAGCAGAGGTGTACCAAGAACGTTCCATCTGCTAATTCACAATATCCCATGTGTTCTTGGGTGGGGGGTGTATAACTGAACACAACACACTAAGGAGGAAGGTGTTAGAGGAAGCTTGACCCCTTAAATTACTTCATCTATAAAGACTCAGGAATGGGGAACCTTAGTGCATCGTGTGCCAAAGGGAAGTTTCGAGGTGGGGGAAGTTGCCTTCCTCTAATAGCAAGAGCTCGGGGAGCTGGAATCGGTCCTTTATTTCTGCTGAGAGTCTTAGCTCCATTGAGCCAGCTCTTCATTACTACCAAACCAGTGGAAGACACGAGCCTCCGAGGGCCTTTTACTTACCTGATTTCAGAGAATAAGAAAAGTAACATTAATTGGAAGCTTACAATGAATCAAAGGCTCATAAATCATATTTACTTTACTTCAAAAGAACACTGTGACAGATAATGCAACGCGAAAACGTAAGTTATCCAAGATTGCCCAGCCATAAAACACTGCTGCTTTGTCTTTCAAACTCAATTTTATTGGCTCTAAATCTATGACCTGAACACATGCTAGTGTCTCAACAATTTAAACGTTTTACTGTTTCCATTTGAAGCGAAACAAAAATATGACCTCCTCTGTGGGAGCTGAACCAATAACTTACTTGATAAAGAAAGGTTGTATGTAACCATTTGTTGACTTGAAGGTAGTAATAACTGCTGTTCACTGAGAACTGACTGTGTAAAAGGTGTTGTGTCAGTCAGCTTACATGCATTGGGAATCAGTAACGAGTGCTAAGAGCTAAAGCTAGAAGACTTGTTGGAGAGAGGATGGGAAGGCTTTCAGAAGCTTCCTGCAATGAGAACCCAGAAAAAACACTATATAAGGACTAACTTTGTCCCACCTTCCACATGGGACCCAAACATTCTGTGCTCCTGGTGACAAGCACTATGCTTTCCTACCTTTTATGTTGTTGGCATCACCACCACGTAGGCCTTGAGACCTCCAAGATTTACATGTCCTATTTCAGCCCATTTCTGAAAATTCCTTATCTTCTAACATTTTCCCACACTGCCCCCATACCATCTTGTCTTGATTTTTGTAATATTTATCCTAAGAGACATCTCTGCTTCTCTTCCTTCTCCCTATGATGTCCTGATGATGTAAGAACTCGGCTTAACTCAACCACATTTCCCCGTATTTCCTTCGTAGAATTTTTCTGGCTAGAATGGTCTGTAAGAGATCGTCGTATATGAGAGGTGGACGGTGGGAGGCAGGTAGGAGCCGTTTTGTAACATACACAGAGCTCCTCCCAGCCATTCAATCAAATACTAATTTTGATGATGCTATTCAAGGATTTTGCAGATTAAACTTTATGGTCAACTAATATAAATTAGGGAGATTATTCTTGGAGGCTGTTTAACTGAATCATTTGGAAAATCTTTAAAAGAAGGCTCAAGCCTTCGAGACAAAAACTGTGCAGCCTGGGGAAAACAAGCTCCTGCTCCTACTTGCAGGGTTCTAGCTCTTTCGTGGTCTTTCCTACATAAGTGCCCAAACACCCGGGTACCATAACAAGTCAACACAAAAAAATGAGCCTATGTGCCACAAAACATTAACCATTACGCCCAGCAAGATTTCAAATATATCAAGTTAGCGTTTATTTCCAGGTAAAAAAAGGTATCAAAATTCTATTGCAATATACCTCACATTTTAGTTATGTTTTTTTAACTTGAGGGAGGCCTTAATTTTGTGTCTGACTGCCTTACCGAATGGCCGCCCGACACACATAAATAGTAATTGACCGTCTGTAGAATTCGTACTTTTATAAATCGGCAAGATCTAGTTTTCAGTGTGAACTTGGGGAAAAAAATTAAAACTGCATGCGAATATTATGGTTATTATTTCTCAAACATGGCATACTTCTTATAAAAGAAACAGTGTATCTTTTACATTCTGCTCCCAATCACACAAATATGAAATGTACCTGAATCCAAAAATATTCACTTTCTCCAGAAGCTGTCAACCTTCACCAAGGTTGTTCATGTTTGCTCTCTCAGGTTCCTCATCAATGGTGAATTGGTCATCTTATTTCCATTTAAAATTTGCCTCTAATATTTCTTCAAAACAACTTCTGGTCAAGAGAGATCCAAGATGGCGGCGTAGGTTAACACTGTGCCTGCTTCCTTCCATGAATACATTAAAATTACAACTAAATTAGAGAACAATCAACCCGGAGAACCATCTGAAGTCTAGGTGAACGTAAGTTTTATAACTAAGACTGTAAAGAAGAAGCCACGCTGTGACTGGTAGGAGGGGCTGACAACCCGAAACAGGCCGGCCCCAAACCCCTGCATGGTGGTTGAGAAGCAGCAGAAATATCTTAGCTACAGAGGTTCTTCCCAGAGAAGCAAGAGACCCCAACTCCACACCAGGCTCCCCAACCCAGAGAGCTGGGAAGAAGAGCCCCCACTACATCTGCCTCTGAAAAACAATGGGGGTTCTGACCACCCAGGTGGGATGGAAGGCTGTGGGAAACCCAGACGTCATCTTAAAGGCTCATGCACTGACTCACTCATTCACGGGCACTCACCTTGGGCTCCACGGAGGGGTGGTGACTGGAGGGTCATGGGCAGCAGGCTGTGGTGTGTGGTTTCAGTGCAAGGGCTGGAGGACAGTTAGCATTTTCTCTGAGTTGAGCCCTCCTCCACACGGCCAAATCTGAACCTGATTGGTCTGGTGAGCTCTGCTCGCTCCACCCCGCTGAGTCACCGAGACCCCACCTCACCCAATGCCCCTAATGTTGGAGGCACTTTTCTTGTGAGCAGCCAGCCTTGCCCCCATTGCAATCTTTCTTGAAAAACTGTCTGAGCCTGTGAGCCCCAGGCGGGGGCAAGTGACCTCAGTGTGCTCTGAGACTTTTGCTGAGTAGCTCCAGGCACAGTGCTGCCACCAAACCAGAATCTATCTACATTAGACCACAATTCTTCCCACTCTAGTGATTTTCTGAGACTCTACCTCATCCAACATGCAAAATGAACAAGGCTTTCTCAGTGGGTGAACCTTAAGGGAGCTGGCAGGTGGCATCAGGCCTTGGGATGTCTTGACTTTCTGCAGAGGTTCCCCAGGCTCAGTACTGGTGCAAGTACTGACCAGGTTGATCACTTCATGTGGTTATATAAATATCGAATCCCTATTTTGTACACCTGAAAATAATATAATGTATGTCAACTGTAACTAATTTAAATAATTTAATAAATCTAAAAATTGAAAAGCAACTCCTGTTAATGCTTGGTAGCTAAATTCATAGGTATGTCTTATTCCTCACCTTACACAACCTCTCAGAAGCATTTCATGCCTTTGCCTTGGCTTTCGGTCTTGGGAAAATCTAGTTGCAGATGTCAAAGTTAGTGCTAGGTCCACAGGACTAAAGCTCAGCCTACAGATGAACACTAGAGATGTAATGCAGCAGTTATCCCCAACTGGGTAGTAACTGAGGCTGTAATTATGGATAAAATCATCCAAAATTAAGTGTGGAGTCTGAAGAAAGAGGGAGTTGGAGGGAGCTGTGAGTTTGTCAATACTTAACTCTGAGAAGGACCGAGAAGTGAGTAGACACCCACATGAGGACGGCATTTTAGAAGAGAGAAGGTGTTTCAAAAATGTGGTTGGTCAGCATTTTTGAAAGTGAATTCAATGCCAAGGAAAAAAGGAACTTTATTAAATATTTACATTGGGAGGACATTTGCAGGACTAGTAGAGGGAGAAGGAAAATTGAAGAGAGTTGAGGAATAATTAAAACTCTACAACAGTTAATCCTTTTGCACATCAAAGATGACTCATTTGCTATTTCTGGCTTTTCTCAATGTGACCCCATTCTATGTCTAGCCCTAGTTTCAATTTCTTCTTATTTTGAGCTTCAAAATATGCCTTGGAATGAAGATGACTATCCTCTTATCTAACTCACTAAATTCACCATTCTATGAATTTGTTCAAAACTATTTATTGTGTTCTAAATCTATGTTAGTACTGTACAAGAACTGAAAACTCAACAATAAGCTAAGAGTAACGGCGTCTCTGCCAGACATAGTGAATACATTCAGCCAAACTGTAGGTATTATTTTAACAGACTAGCTGAGGAAATAACCAACCATAAAAATCTCAGCAGTGTACAACAGTACAGCAACATTTATTTCTTGTTCAGATATATGCAGGCTGAGATCAACTACCACGCTTGTCTTAATGTTTTCATTCCAAGACACAGACAGAAACAGAAACAAGTGGATTGGCAAAATTTATTAGTATGCCTTAAAGTTCTTCTCTAAAAATGCAGTGTTGAGCACGTCCATGTTTATTTTATTGATGAAAACACATTGTATGGCCAGATCCAACGTCAATAGCGTAGGCAATATATCACCCTTCCCCAGTGGGCCCCTTGAACTCTATGGCAGTGAGCAACAATGTATAACTCCCTTCCAGGAAACAAAGAAAGAATAACTGTCTGCAATGAAACAATCTAGCACAAGTGTTTACTCCTATATTTTACTCCTCTAAGCATCTAGGGAAAGCTAGCTCAGTTTTGAAATACGAGCAATAATGTTCTATCACTGCTAGCAATTCTTAAAGGTGACTAGAAGACTGGCATCACCATCCAAACTTTGTCATATAATTATGTTAATAGAATTACTTGTATACTGCCAACACATTATGAATTACTGATATACTTTATATTCTTATTTCTACTAGAAAATTCTGTGTTAAGGAAAACATTATATTCATACTTTTTTACAGCATATGAAGTAAATTCATTCGTTTACTGAGTTCCTAAAATATGCTACATCACAACTAGAAACACACAAGCACAGCAATCAAATTGTCAAAAATAAAAGTGCCTCATCCTTGACCTCCTTCTCACCCTGTGGTCTCCACCCAGACTGACACTGGGTCCCAGGCTCCTTCCGAGTTCTTTGCAACCTGGCCCATCAGCTGCCGATCTAACTATACCACACCTCACAACCACAACCTGTGTTCTTTGTCGTGGCACCTCATAGCCTTTAGGAAGAGGTCAGACTCATTCTCGTAATGTAGAGAGTCCTGCAGGCTCACCTGACTTACTTCCTAGGACTTTCCATTGTCTCACAACCACTCTGGCCTCTCTTCAGTTCCTGGATTCTGTGTAAATTGTTATCTCCTCATTTTCTACCTAGATGACTTCCCTTCTCCATTCATTCTTCCTTGGAAAAGACTTTCCTGACCCTTTGATATAAATAGGATTCCTATTTTATTCGTTCATATCCCCCTGTATTTTTCCTCTACATATAAAAATCTGTAACTATATACTTGTAGTACATTTGCATCATCATCATCATCATCATCATCATCATCATCATCATCATTTTATTGCTTTTTTTGCTTTCTAGACTTTGGTACTCAGTGTAATCTCATAGACTGGAGCCAGTGGAAAACTCTTTGTTACTAGTTTGGAGAGCAACATAAGTACTCGTATCAGCATCGAGAGTAAGCATTTCGAAATGCTTGTAGCAACTTGGCATTGCCAGGACATCCGGGTTTGTAGTCAGTGGGATTGTTTCTGGCCAGGGTATAAAACAGTTGTGAATCATACGTGGTACAAGCTAGTCACGTGCAGTCAGGCCACATTGCAACATGTAACATTTTAAGGTTAGTTTGTGCACTGTAACCCAAGTGAATGCTAAAATTTGTGAACATGTTAGGTTTTGAATGTTTTTATAATTTGTTATTTTTAGAAGCATTTACAGTTTTAATGGCACCTGCTTTTCAAATTATAGTTTAAAATTATGTTATCTTAAGGCAATAAAATTTGCATTATTTATTTTTAACCCTAATTTACATAGGGAGAAACCAATTGCATTGGGCTTGTTAAGAGGAGCTGTACCTTCTGTGAATGCTATCATAGTTATACACCAAATGATGGTGATGAAAGTCATTATAAAGAGCTGAAAACTGAGAGTTCATGTTCATTTTACTTAGAAATATAATTCCTAGTTTACTGAGATCAGTTTTTTAACCATAGTTGCTGGGAATGTGCTAAAACCACAATATATTTTTTTGTGGAGATATATTGGATAATTAAGGAATGGAACCATCAAACTTAAGTGTTATTTACATATAACATATAAATAAATATGTTCAAAACCAAAAAGTTGTTTGTAAAAAAAGACTATTGATTTCAAAAGCTGACAGAAACAGATGTTCAACATTTTACATGTAAATATTGGTACGATGTGGGCTTCTTGTAAAATAGCACTTTAGATTGCTGAGACTAAATAAAACATAGAGTTGCTGCCACATTAATGAAATATGGTATTACAGATGTTTGATAAAACAAAATTTGCTTGGAAGAATCTGGTATGAGGTCAATCAAATACCACTTCCCAATGACATTGTGTATCTAGGGCCTGAGTGATGATATAGAAGACTAACTCACAGAGTAATTAAAGCTAGCAGAGTGTTTTAAGTTGCAACTAGCCTAATTCACCAACACTGCTACATGCCAATTCTTTTAGCATATAGCATTTTCAACATAATGTTGATAGATGGAAATTTTTCCTTCATTGTTGACTTTAAATGACTAGATTTGAACTGTATAAAAGTATGAAAGGCTAACCAATGTAGTTTGGAAATCAAGCTTTGTGTAGGAGTATGTTCTGATAGCACAATATTTATGACAGAAAAACATTGTGGAATAGTTTCTCAAATACTGAGCTGGCACCACAATGTAGATAAACACACTACTTTGTTTATTAAAAAAAGTTTTGCTCTGCATAAAATGTCAGTTTGAATAAACAGAATGCTTACTACCATTTGTGAATTAAGTAAATTCTAATACAGTGAATAAGAGATTACTTTCAACATGGAAGCTGATCAGAAACATGTTATTGCACAGAGAAGCATGTTTTGGAGAGGAAAAGTTTTGTTGAAGTCATTTGAATTACTAAAAAAAGAAACTCAATTATTTCAGGAAAATAAGATACCAATTTGGTTCCAACTTTTTCAAGTTGTTAAACAATAAGGCAGATTGCTTGTTTATAAGATACTTTTTATACATTTAATGATATTAATACGCTTAGATATGGCAGAAATGAAATCAGTTTTCAATGGCAGATAAGATGGAAAGGCCCAAACAAACTTAGAGGATTTGTAAAAATGAATTTTTATAGAATTTTTTACTTAATAACTTGACAATTATCAATGAACTAAATGTTAACATTTCTAGTTTACACTTCCAAGAGAAGGCTATCACCAAAAATTAGGCTGACCAGATAGATGTACAGTTTTCATCAGGGCAGAAAACAATGGTCCTGTCACGTTTCAAATGCTGCCTATGGTCAGCCTACGGACACCCAGTGAGACTAGGCTGACCATATATATCATTTGAAATAGGACAGTACAGTTATTTTCTGTCCTGTTTAAAATGGGACATCTGGTCACCTACCAAAAATTTATTAGAGTGCGTAATGGTTTTAAGCGTCGACTTGACTGGGCTAAGAGACCCTCTGAATAGCTGTAAGAAACTACTCCTGTGTGTGTCTGTGAGGGTGTTTTTGAAAGAAGTCAGTCAGCATTTGCATCCATAGACTGAGTCAAGCAGGTCACTCTCATCTAGGTGGGTGGCCGTCATCTAACCCATGGAGGGCCTGAGCAGAGAAGGAGGCCCTGAAAGAATGAACTCACCCTCTCTCTTTGAGCCGAAACGCCTATCTTCTGCTCTTGAACGGCACTGCTCCCGGTTCTTGGGCCTCTGGATTGAACTGGGACTTCTGACACATTAGGTCTGCCGGTTCCCAGACCTTGGGGCGTGGACTGGAACACCACCACCAGCTGTCCCGGGCTTCCAGCTTGCTGATAGCAGCTTATGGAACTTCTCAGCCTCCGTATCATTGGAGCCAATCTGTCATAATAAATCTCCTTCCATATACCTACATGTCCTTTTTGTTCTGTTTCTCTGGAGAACCCTGACTACTATAGATTTTGGTACTGAGAGTAGTTTTAGAGGAGTAATACTTTAAGAGTGAGTTTTCTGACTTAGTTTTTGGGTTTCTGGAATTAGCTCTCTAATCTGATTATAGTTAATGATGCTAATGATTTTATTGCCAGTCGTAACTATAACCACACCTGAATATTATCTCTTTAGCGTGCATTCTGCTTTAATCCGTGCTAGCTTTGTTTAGCCAGATAGAACTATGACTTCCCTGCGTTCTTTCCCCAGATCCTCCTATCTCTACATATGTGTATGTCCACCCCTCTTAATCAGTAAGCCTTTAGGACATTAGGTTCTGGTCAGCATCAAACTCACTTAAGAATAAAGCTTCAGGTCATTCAGCCATGACCAGGATTCAATAACCAAACCTCAAACTAGAATGAGGTTTTAGTTAAACAAAGATTACGCCGTGGTCTCATTTACGTTCCCGCTCCGGACTCATGAAAGAGCTACAACCTTACGGACCACATCCCCTAGAAACCAGGTAGAGAATGTCATGACTGAAGCCAGAACCTGAAGCCATGATCAATTGCTCCCTGCCAGATCCTAACCAATCAGTAGACCCCATAACCCCAATTCCCATGGCAACCATGATTAATGGTTTTTCCCTTATATAACCCAGCCACTGGAGGCCAGTGGGGAGCCAGGTTTTTGAGAGCATTAGCTCACCTGTGTCTCTGGGCTCGGTGCCAATTCCTTAAGTAAACCTTTGCTCTTCTTTACTGCAATCTCCTGTTTGTGTCCTTTTTTTGGCTTGGTTGCGCACTAGCAAGTGGACCCTTTGAGTCTGTGATAACATGAAGAGCACTGATAGTATATGGCGTGAGTTGTTTCAAACAATAAACAAAATATTGGGGAACAATTGCACCCCAATATTATGAGGAGTCTTCTTTGTTAGTGGGAGAAGCCTTGCCACCCCCAGTGACAAAGGCATACGCTCAGTGGGGGTGGTCTTTCCACTTCAGTCTAAAAGGATTAACACTACAGTCCCTGAGCAACAGCACTGACCTCCCCTAAGGCCATTGTTACGTCAACGGTGCTGATTCTCCTTTGGCCCCACTCCCCCTCCCCCTCTTCACTTCAGCATCTATAATGAAGACTCTTGTGCCAATAGGATCCTAAAGATGAGGTAAAAAAATTTGACACGTGAGGCGTTTGCTAGGTTTAATAGAACTACCTGACTTTCCTAGTGTATGCAAGCCGAAACCCAGGAAACTTGTGTGGGATTGGATCCTAAGGGTGCGCGATAATGGGGGAAGGAACTGAAGGTTGGATCAGGCCCAATTTATCAATATGGGCCCACTAAGCAGAGATTCTGCATTTAATGTTGCAGCTGGGGAGTTAGAAAGGGCTCTAACAGTTTGTATGATTTGCTGGTGAAAACATGGACCAAAAAATGTCCCATCTTGAATGAAATGGAGATGTCTGATCTACCTTGGTTTAATGTAGACAAAGAGATGAAAAGGTATAGAGATTGAAATGTTACAGTGGATTTGTCATTTGTTACCTACTCACCCACACTGGAAGGGTCCAGAAGAAACACCTTTCACTAATATTTTCAGAAATAAATTTGTGATGGGAGCCCTAGTATCTTGAATAGTTCTGTATCAACTTTTCCTTGTGGGCCAGACACTGAGAATTGCACTCAACTGGAAAAACTAAATGCGATGGGAGTCATTGGTTTCAGGGGTGACAGGGGCCCCGTGGCAGCACTCCATCACCGAAGACAAAGTGGGTGCAGTTACCCCAATGGACAACAGAGTCAAAGTGGCAATCAGAATAGTCTGACGCATGCAGAATTACGCATTGGCTAGTTAATCACGGAGTTCCTAGAAACGAGATAGATAGGAAACCTACTATGTTCTTACTTGATCTGTATAAACAGACAAGGTCCAGGTCAAGTGAACTCGAATCACAAAAACAGGGTCATAGTCCCTCAATCAATTCCCAGAGTTGAGCCAGGTTGCAAACCCGGAAGCCTTTGAATGAAGGGGAGGCCAGGCTCCCTTGAAGAGAGACCCCTTGAAGAAATACAGAACATTCATACTATTAATCCTTCTCCCAGACTTTCCTCAAAAGACCCATGGCCTTTTACGAAAGTAACTGCACATCGGCGAAAAAGATTTCGCCAATTATTTGGGGGACTACTCTGTTTAAACTGACACTAATTTCAGGAGACTCAAAACAACCCCGTTGGTCACCGGTCAGAACAGGGCTTTCATGAAGTCAGATGTTCAGTGAAGTTTTACGCGGGTCCTTCTCACAGTGGGTCTAGTGGGTCTCTGAACTCGTTCTGTGGTTATTTCCCCAGTTCCAAAGGGTGTAATTCAAACAGAAGTACTGAACAGCTGGCACCTTCTTTCTCTGACCTCCGCAGTGCAGGCTGCTTGTTGGGGAAGGCCAAGTGGAAGTCATTAAGAACTGGCCAATGTAGTCTGCCACAAATGGCAGTATTTCATCTTTTACTATGACTAATATTTCATTATAAATATGTGCCACATCTTCTTTATCCAATCATCTATCGAAGGACACTCTGGTTGTTTCCGTGGCTTGGCCACCATGAATAATGATGCAATGTACATATATATTTATGGGCAAATGTTTCAGAGCTTTAGGGTAGGTACCCCACAGAGGGAATGCTGGGTAACATGGCAATCTTATTCTTCATTTTTTGAGGAACGTCCATATTGTTTTCCATAGTGAATGTACCAATTTCCATCAAGTATGCAATACCTTGAACCTTTTTATTTTAGACTCAGAATAATGTTCTTGAGATCTATTTAAGCACCCCATCATATCTTTTAAGGGAACAAAATGGAACCCAAAAGATAATTATGGTTTACATTTGTCTGTAATTTTTTTGTGTTGTTTTATATTTTTTGCAAGTTCTTTTGAAGCTTTTGATGTTAACATTAGGTTGGCCTCATGAAATGAGTTAAATATTATCCCTCTTCTGTTTTCTGAAAAAGTGTGTAACTGATTTTATTTCTTCATTGTCACATGGAATAAACTAGTAAAACTCTCCTTATGCTATCAAATTCAATTTCCTTCACGAAGTACAAGGCTATTCAGATTTTCTGTCTTGTTAATTTTGACAATTAGTATTTTTCAAGAAATATGTCTTTATTCTATGTTGTCAGCTTTGTTGGCATATAGTTCTTAATAGTGTTCTCTTGTTACTCTTTAATGTATTTTATTACTTTCATTACTTATTTTATTACTATCATTAAAACTTGTTACCCATGTTTTAGCCATGCTTCCATCTTAATAGAACATTCCTGCTAAGAATTGCTTCATCATTTACCTTTTGTCGAATTTACTGAACCCTCTATACCGCTACATAGGTGTTGGGAAACAGGTCAGGACAGAGGCACTCTGTACCTTCATGAAACCCAGAGTCTAGTGAAGACGGCAGCTAGTAGATAACACTTTAGAATCAAACATGTTTGGTATAATGTTAAGAGGACAATATGCTTCCAGAAAGCCTGAAAAAGGGAAGAAAATGATAAGAAATTATAAACTGCAAAAGGGAAGAAAATGAGAAATTATACTGGGTTAAGTATGTACAGCAAATGATAGAATGCCTTGTAAGTCCTAATGAGATCTGACATTTTCCTAAATGGGATGAGAACTACTGAAGTATTGCAAGCAAAAGAGAATAATGGTCAAATTTATATTTTTCAAGTTACTCAGGCTGCAATATATAGGATGCCTTGGCAGGGAGCAAGATTGGAAACAGGAAGGTGAGTTAAGAGTTCATTGCAACGATTTACAAAGCATGATGGTGGCTTGACCGGGAGGTAACAGTAGAGTTATAGGGAAGTGGACAGATGTATCCACCAGAATTGACTCAACTTCATGATTAATTAAAAATTGTCAAGTAAGGGGGACAGCACAACCATTGGTGACACCCAGATTTCTGGTTTAGATAGTTAGGTAGGTGTGATTGACATAAAATGAAATAAGAAATAATAGGAGAAATGCATTCCAGGGAAAGTGTTATTTTTGGATAACAAAGTACATTTCAGGGGTTTCTTGGTTACCAAGCGCAAAACAGTGTAGTATTGTCAGCTTGTCCGAACTTTGTCAAGATTGAAGTAGGTAACTTCATATAGGTACCAACATGCAATAATTAGCTTGAGAGGTACAAGCAGCATAGAAGTGATTATTTGGGTCTGAACTGGGTTGGGGTTTTGACAGACCTGTTTGAATGCAAGACTTCAAGAAGATTGAGTACTGCTACAAAAGTAACTGGAAGATTGGATTATAAAATCTAAGCTTGGTGGAGTGCTATATAAGGAGGAAGGAACAGTTGGGTAAAGGTAAAGTAGAGAGATTTAATGGAATTTAAGTTAAATAGAAGCTGAAAAAGAATTCCAGTGGGGGTTGATTAACGCAGGAACTTGAAAGGGGGAGCGTTGTAGTTGAAATGGGCTGTATGTATCTGACACTTCTGGCAACCCAAGGCTGGTGACAGAATTTTGAGCTAAGAGGAAGAGACCAAGGTACAGAGAGAAAAGGAAAATGAGTTTTGAGTGATATCAAAGGTCTGAGAACTTCCTGTTATGTCTTCGTAACTGGACGCGTGTCATCTTCTCCATGAGGTTGCAAGTCTCTTCATGTCCTGGTCTATAACTTTTTCTTCTCTCCTCACCAAACACACTCACCCCCGCGCATACAGCATTGTACACAGCAAGGGCTCTATCACAAAGTCTTTCAATAATAAATGAATAAAAGTAGTATGTGGGGATTTGCTCCCAAAATCAGATTGAAAAACTACTCAGTGACAAGTACAGGGCAAATATTTTCAAAATGACATCATACCCAGCAGCTCTTGGAGCCTCACTGATTACCTCATAGCCAGAAATACTCCAAATCTGTTGAGCCTGTGCTATCTTCTTGTCTTCCTTACTAAATTCCATTGATAATGGTTCTCAGAGACGAATGCGTACCAGTCTCAGCGTACCAGTTCAAGAGACACTTCCACAGTAGTAGCTTTAGATAGAAAAGTTTAGAATCACTCAGTAGACAGCTTTAGTGCACATGTGGGACAACTCTAAGCAGTAATGTAAAATAAAATCTTCCATTTTTATTTTTATTTTCATAGTGAATAGAAGGGCAGCCTCCTCTCTGGGAACTAGCTTCCAAGGGTAAGCAATACTGTCTACTGAACAAACAGTCTTTTTGAAAAACAGCTTTGAAAGTATCATGCAAATGATTTTTTAATGTTTCGGGGCAACCTATTTACAATTTTAACTTTTGAGTTTGCGTTTTTCTCTTTTTATACTGAATCTGTCAACTGGTTGGAATTTATAATTTATGGCTCTGCAGTAATCCAATATTCTTTGTCCTCAAGTGATCCTATTCCCATGCAAGTTTATGTTTCATTGATGAAAATCATTTTACAAGTAAGAGTTGTATTTTGGAATCATTATGGGGTGTTTCCAAATGTGTTGTTCTATGTGTGATATCCCTGCATATTGTTTCTGAAAAATTTTGATAGTAAAAAATAAATTAAAAATACTAAAGAATTAATGAACAAAATATCTCCTATAAAACCTCTGTTTTGAACAATCAATTTTCAGCTTCAAATAGTTATCTTTATTCTTAAATTAGTTTTACTAATCTTTATTGATTGCCTATTATTTAACAGATAATTTGTATACTGTCAATGCTTAAAAAATATTAGTAACAGTTTCTAACTTTAAGTGGTTATGATCAGTCAAGGGTTAAAAGCAAACTAAACAGATAATTTATTCTGAAGTTTAGGGCACATTATTCTGTGAATTAATTACCAGCCAAAGGTCTGGGAGGGTTGAATATGTGCAAACACACCCATGACCACCCTCATAATCATTAGGCTGGGTTTTATTTGAGTAAGCTAGAATGCTTTACTATTGTAATACAGAATATTTTAACGTTCCATGTATTTGCCTAACATACAACTGCTTCTCTATAATTCTGACTTTCCTCGGCCCTGATTTATTTTCTAAACATTACAGGATTAAGTCAAATTGTGGTTGCGAAGTTACAATGCTAATTTAAAAGCACAGAAACCAAATATTTATCAGAAGTACAAAATGGCACCTGCCCCCTTCGGCTTATTCACATTATTTCTAGCTCCAAATTGCTTCTTCATGAGATAATTGACTTTTATTCACTAAGAAATTGATTTTCTACGTTAGTATCATTTCCCCAATTTAACCTATTTATGCACAAGAACACATGGGTGTTCTATAGAGAATTACTTGCCTGATTTGAGGGAAGTGTTTTTCACAGCTGCATTTATTTCTGAGATCTTATTGAAGAAAATTCAACATCTTGTTCTTCATTGGTCAAGGTTGCCCAGTGAAGTGCTGACTTGCCCACACTTTCAGGCCATGTAATGTGTTTCCTCTGGGCATCCAGCAGAACCGTATATTCACTGGGACCGGTCTGGCCAGTGTAAAGGTAGGCCAGCCTTTCCTCATTAGCTAGTGTGGAGTACAAGGGTTGCCTCCATCGCTAGTGGTGACAGAGCAGGCCTGGACCTGGGAAGCCCGTAAGCTGTGGCCATTCCTGTCCTGTAGGAAACAGACAAGGGCCCAGGTCTGTGGAAAGGAAGGGTAGATGAGCTGGTGGGACTGAGAAGATCTCACATGGTGCAGAAACCAAGTCTATCACACCGCCTACCACTTTTTATTTTTTTAGGAATATTGACACTCCTTCTCACGCGGAATTAGTGATTTTGTTCTTCAGCTACTTGTTTTGAGGCTATGGACATGAACCTGAAACTTTGCTTTCGGTCCCACAATGCCAGCTCCCTTGGTCAGGGTACTCTAGTTGTTATGAAATACAATCTCTCAGATCTCAGCGAAGAGTAGTATCTAGCCTTGTCCTACTACGTTCAGTGCAGATATTCAACCCTTAGTAGGGCTTTTTCAATCATGATTCAATGGTCAAGGCTCTTTCCATCTAGTATCATTCACTTTTGCCAAGTGTTTCAAAGTCCGTCAGAACCTTGACTTCTTCTGGTGATACCCTGAATCTGGACATCACACAAGAAAATAAGCTGTTTTTATGAAACCATCTACACCATTTTCACTTGCATTCCATCAGCCAAAACTACTCAGTCTTCTCTTTTCTACCACTCAGGAATATGTATCAGATGCAGTGAGTAGTTAGCATTCTCTGCCAAACTCTTAGGGTTTCCAAAGACGGGAGGGGATGGGTGCATAGCAAACTCAAGAAAGGATCCTGGCAAAAAGATATTGAGCATTCCAATGTTATTGCCCTGATAGTGTGCTGTCCACACATCCAGGTGGATTGCTCTTGGAGATACATAATACTTCTGTGCAAGATTTTAACTTCCTTCAGTTTACGGAGGGTACACTTTTTGGTCACTGTAAACTGATATTCTGTGACTTTAAATTCAACCCAGGGAATGATGTTGTCAGTGAAAGATTAACAGTAAGGAATGCATCAAATTTCTCTTCTCAGCTCACTCCCTAAAAGGCCAATTCATCTAGCTGGACAACCTTCACAGTATTCAAAATGGCAAACATTTAACTAACATTTTATAAGCTGAGAAAAAATTGTCTCTCAAAAAAAGAGAAAGAATACTCAAAACTGGCAGTGTATTTTTACATAATTTTTAATGGAAAACATGATGTCTTACAATTTGTAGTTAACGCTTAATGCATAATAAGAATTTAATATTGTGAATAAATATGTGCTAAATAGTGCATTTCTGGCTAACTATAAATAACAAGTTTTGCTTCTATGACCTGAAAGTTAATAAAAAAAAAACTTGCTCATAGAATGGAAATAATTTGTGAGCCTCTGCTTGCATGCTAACGTAAATATTTAAAGACAAATATGTGACATCCATTTAACTCTGATGTAAATTACTATACGTTCAAATGCGCAATCACCAATTGCTGATTATATCAATATTCATATAATTCTATGGCTAACTCAGCTTTTATAGAAGCTTAATTTTCTACAGTGCTCCATCCTTCACGTTCTTCTAAATGTATCTCAATATTCCTTACATTGTATGTGGTGATATTGTGCGTATGTGCCTGCCTGTCCTCCCTACATCAATTGTGTAGACCTTTGTGACTGCTGCAACCAACAGAATACAGGTGAAATGGCACCATGAAATCCCCAAGGATTAATTATTAAAATGCTACGCATTTTCACCTTGTTCTTTTGGGATATTTGCTTATCATGTTGGGAAGTCCAAATGAGATATACAGACATTAATTAGACATGAAGAAGCCACTTGTAGGTGTCCAACCAACAGCCCAACTGAGGTCTCAGCCAGTAAGTAGCATCAACAACCAGATAAGTGAGGAAAGACAATTCCAGAAGATTCCAGCCTCCAGCCAGCAAATCTTCCCAGGTGTAGCCCTAGACATTGTGGAGCTGAGACAAGCCATCCTGAACCCCAGAGTCTGACACCAGTAAAATAATTTTGAGAGTTCGTGTGTGTGTGTTCCACACAATGAGGTTTGAAATGATTTGTCGTGCAGCAGTAATAATTGAAACATCCCTCATTCAAACCTAATTTTACATCACAACTCCCCATTGAACCTTTTGGTTCGTTTTTTTCCTAATGTTAGCTGTATGTAACAGTGTTGCACGTATAATTCATCCTCAATTGCTCTACTTGACTTCTGTTAACCCTGTAGTACAAAAACATTCTTCTTTGAAGATTATACACGTATATTTCTGTTACTGAGGTTTATTGAGGTATAATTTACTCACAGTCAGTTTCAACCCCTTAAGTTATAGTTCTATGAATTCTTACAAACGCAGACATTAAAAAAATTGTCACCGCAATCAAGACGTAGAACACTGCCATCACCCTAAAAATTCCCTCATGTCACTGTGTAGTCTGTTCTTTCTCCCATATCCGATCCTTAACGGCCATTGTGTCCACATAATTTTGCCTTTTCCAGAATTTCCCATAAATGAAATTATATTGTATGGAGCCATTTAAATTTAGTTTATTTTAATTAGCATATATTTGCAATTCATCTATGGTGTGGCATTGTTTTTTGTATTTCATTGTAACCATAAAGTGTTTGCCTTTTCCCAGCTGATGGACATTTGGATTTAGTTTTGGGTGGTTATGAATAAAACTGTAATAAACATCTGTGTATAGAGGTATTTGTACAAACATGTTCTCATTTCTCTTTCAGATCTACCCAGAAGAGAACTAACTGCTGGGTTGTGTGGTGAATGCATGTTTAACTTAGTAAGAAACTTTCAAACTGTTCTCCCAAGTAGCGGCATCATTTAACATTACTAGCCACCTTGTACGAGAATTGTATTTGGTCTGTTTCCTCACCATAATTCGATACTGATAGTTTCATTTTAAAGCCATTCTAAGGGGAGTTTAGTGATATTTCATTAGTTTTAACTTGCATTTCCTTAATAAATAATGATACTAAGTATTGATAAATGCATGATGTTGACAAAGTGTTCTAATATTTTGCTCTTTTAATTGAAGTATTTTGTAATTTATTATTGAGGTGTGAGAGTTTTTACATATTCTTAATGTCATCTTTTATTACATAAGTTTTAAGGTATTTCCTCCAATCTGTGGCTTGTCCTTTGATTTTCTTAACAGTATCTTCCAAAGAGCACACTCTTTTTGTTATTGTTTTATTTTCACTTTGATGGGGATTATATACATATATATGTATATATATACATATGTATATATATACATATACATGTATATGCATGTGCATAAATATGGGCTATCTGGAAAGTATCCAGCCATGTAATATAAAAAATACAGGCCTTTATGGCTGGACTTTTCCCCAACAGACCTATATAATGGTTCATGTTTCTGGATATTAAATCTAGGCCTAACCCAAGGTTGTGTTTTTTTTTTCTAGAAACTTTTTTGGAGATGTTTTATAATTAATTTCTGTATATGGCACATGGTATTGTTACATTAACACCCTGGAAAGGAAAGGAAATTTTTATTTTTCTGTTTCCTTTTTATGACTTCTAAGCTATACTCATGAAAAATAAATCCTGGGAATTTTTTATTCTTTGGACAAAGAATGTTTTGGAGTGATGTGTGTGTGTATGTGTGTGTGTGTGTGTGTGTGTGTGTTTTCAATGATGTTTAACAAGCAAATAAATAATTCTTATCTTCAAGGTTGGGAATATTTCTTCAAAAAATATTGCTAAACATTTATTTGTTTTACTGTTCCAAGAAGTCTGCCTGTAAAGATCAAATTTAGTATAAAGTTTTGATAAATAAATGTGTGTTTTTTTCCTCTATCAATATTCTTTTTGGCTTATTCTATTATCTAGCTCACATTTTATATCACACTAAGTTTTTAGTAGGTCAATGTATTTTTCTTCTTAATTTCAGTTGTAGATAACTTTAAGAGTAATGTCACAACCTTATTTACATGTGTGTGTGTCATTGAATGCAGTTTTTAAGAACTTGACTATTCTTGTCTCCTGGAGTCAACTCTATTGGAATTGCTTAGCAAGAGACAGACATTCAGGGGACAGCAGAATTTGTAGTACTTAGCGCAATCTATGTTTTTATGCTTTCTAAAGAGAATATACAGATTTATCATACTGGATTGACTGGACACTTAATCTTAAGAGGTCTCCACCTCCTTTTACCATGCCTTTCTGAGAGTGTGGCTGCTAATATTGCTCACTCCTGTCAATGATGGGCAGAACATATGAAGAGCATCCCCTGTGGATCACATGGGTACCAATATTTTCTTCTCTAATTTCACTGTGCCAAGATGGCAATTCCTTTACTCGCCCACAGATTTCTTGGCTTAAAGATTCTGAATAAAAATGTGACAAGTAGAGTCTAAAATTTAACCAGACTCTTGTTCTTCCCCCCTTGAAAATATTCACCCACTGAAAATCTATACTTCTCCATCCTTAAAACATAAAACAACAAGGTACTCAAAGCCCAAATTCCCCAAGTGGATCACTGGGAGGGAGGGTAGACAAATCTGTTCTTACTTTCACCCTTTGGTTCCCAGAGCCATGTTCTCTACCATCGAAGAAATAGCATCATGTAACAGCTGGTGCGTCAGAGTAAGTGCTTCCTCCTAGAAGACGGTACTTTATACTTGCAGACCATATGTCAAAGCTGGTGCCTTAAGAAGACCACTCCACTGTTCTATCAGCTGCTTCTGGCATATCACATAATATAGGACGCTTATGTGATAAGACTAAATAATTCAAAGTTGTGCTCCCACACCCTTGCCTCAATTTGTATAAAATAGATCCCTTTATCTAATGATATTCTATGCAGAATTCTGTATTCATGGGTCAAACATTTTGCAAGCCTTTTTGTAGTATATCTGGCTGAGGCCATGCAGGCAGGAAAGGGAAGCCAATACCTAGAATATATGCCAATTATAGTCAAGATGAATTATGTTTCTTCCAGAGTCAAAAACGTCCAAGGTAGCAACTTGCCACTAAATACCTGGTTAGGCATCTAGAAGTATAATACCATATCAAGGACTCAATAGCTGGAATATTGGATATGTGACCAGAGCAGGCGCTCAATCAGTCTTATTGGGGAGGATTCCAGACTGGCCAGGATTCAGATGGCCCATGGATGGCTCCATCTCTGCCACTGTAGTTATTTTGTCCTTAAATCTATTGTGCATCAAAGCTGATCACATATACTAGCCAATGTCAATGGGCGATTATGAAATCTGCATTAAACAATGCCTCTTCCTTGGTGCATGCTTTCTGATGAGCATTAAAATGTAATGCAAAGGACCAAATGAGGACTGTCTAGAAAAAATCCAGACATAAATGCCTCTATTTTTCACATGACATGGCTGGGTATTTTGGGAACAGCCCTTGTATGTTTGTCCACATGCATCTGTATCCACATGCATCTGTATCCACACTGTACTGGTCCTCAAAAATGATGGTTAATATAGTCTCAACTTAAGTTAATTCTCAGAAGTGCATCTCCAAACGCTTCTGAGCCTGCATTATACAATACAAGAGTCAAAAAACTGTAGCGGAGCTGTGACTTGCTTTCCTCAGAGATGCTTTTCTACACACAGTTACCTGTTGACATAATAATGTTGTACGATAAAACTCACCACAAAGCATTAATTATTGCTCATGAGACTTGAGTCAGTTGGAAATGAGTTGCACCCATGAATCTACAGTTGACTGCAGCCTGGGAAAGCAGTTTTGCTAATCTGCGCTGGGCTGGATCACATGCTTGGAGGTTGGTTGGCTGCAGGCTGGTATAGGATGGTGTTTGTTAGGATAAGAGGGCTGCCTGTTACTAGGTCTCTTATTCTCAAGCAATGCCAGTCTGGACTTTTTCACATGGCATAGGCAGAGTGTCAAAGGAGTGGGCAGAATTATAGAATACAAGGCCCCTTGAGGCCTCCAGTTGAAGCTGGCATAGCATCATATCCTGCTCCATGCTTGGACAGAGTAAGTCACAGGGCCAGTACCTTTTCAAGGGGGTGGGGTAGGTTGGGGTGGGGAAATAGGTTGCGCCACTTAATGTAAGGGATTTTCAAGTCACATTGTAAGGGTTATGGATATCAAGAAAGGAATAATTGGGAATTTTTTTTACAATTAATCCATCACAATAAAGAACTAAAATTTCCACTAGGCATTCTCTACCCTCCACTTATATATTTCATAGTTTATTTAATCTCTAAATTTTTGAATTCCCAAATAAAACACTTAATAATATTTAAGGTTTCTGAATTTATTTCCCACTGGTCAAAATGAAAACAAAATAAAAATATTTAAGGCTGTTCAAAAAAACATAATAAATTCTCACAAGATTGAACAATCTAGCCAATCATATAAAACCCACTTTTCTTTTCCTTGTTCATTCCACTTGATTGCTGACCACCAAAATAAACACTGGCACAACTGCAGGATTTTCAGTTCTTTCAAATAGGAGCTAGAAGCAGCAGAAATAGAAGCCAGGGGCCACAAGGTCAGCATGTGACATGTGCTTATAGTGCTGCTCAGCCTACTGTCCCCACTGATTTATACTTGTCACATACCAAGGGCTCAGCTCAGCTGCACTGTGGTGCCAACTTTCTTTCATTATTAGCTTTATATTAAAGTGATTTCTGTGGTGGAGGGACAGATGAATTGCAGGAAGTTAAAAATTCAGAATAATCTTGGTATAATTTTGGAAACTAACATGAAGAATACAGCAGGAAAGGTTTTGGCACTCCATCCCTCCATATGCTAGATAAGATAATCTAATGAAAAAACATACCCAACGTGCTTACAAAATGTGTGTGTGTGTGTGTGTGTGTGTGTGTGTGTGTGTGTGTGTCGGGGCATAAAAATTTGTAGTTTTTTCTTGTATACAGATGTCATTACATAGAATATCTCTGAAGCTATCTATGGCCACAAGCTGAGAATGGTGATCAGCAACTGTTTATATTTCTATCTGCGTCTTATTCTTCAGCTTATTTAATACATGTCAGTACTTTTATATTGTTGTTAATGACAACTATTTTTCTTGACATTGATGTCTTGCAGCTTTACAATCTCTAGGCTTATCTATGTGAATGGCAGCTGTTTACCATTCTTGGAATTCCAACTTATGAAGATAGATATCAAGAACCAATACCAGCTGTCCTAATATTATTTAATTTATGGTACAACAGAAGACATCTAAAAAAGTGTTGAGAGCCTAATTATTTAGATTTTATTTTAGAAGTCAGTATACAAGAGTCTTACGCAGCTGACACAATTGCTTTTTTAGCATTTGCATTTGTGTTTTCTTATTCATTTATGTAGATGAATACAATGGAATTTAGAGACAGTAATGTCTCCACGTGCTCCCTGTTGGAGCTGAGCATTTCTTATCAGTGCGAAGTTGATTGTGAAGACATGTTTGAGGAAGAAAGCACAGGGGAGTAAGTTCCTGACAGCCTTATTTTGGGGGGTTATCATGCAATATGAAATGTCTTGAACCAATTCAACATCTTTAAGGGTTATCATTTGAGTGCAGATACTAAGCATTGACTTGGGGTCAACAGATTATAGGAGTAACAAAAATATTTCATATAGCAATATGTGTAGCAATTTAGATTAAATATTGAGTGATGATGAGTGCATAGTAAAGGTCTACAGTTCAGACCTTACCATAAAATATTCTACTAGGAAAAGACTTACATTCTGTGGTGTTATCCAGGCACACACTTAAATGAGAATAATGCTATTTCTCAATAGCAATTTTTCTATTCAGCATTGTTTTCACCTTTATTACCTGACTTGACTGACATAATAATCTGGTAAGTTAGTTTAAGGTTGTTTTCCACATTTTTAACAGATGAAGAAGCTAAAGCATAGATTCTTTAAATACACCTTATCTGATGTTCCTGGATTGCTAATATTCTAGCACAATTAGATTGGTGGGAAAAAAAGACAGTATATGAGGGCTGACTGAAAAAATTTCAGCCATAAATGCCTCTATTTTTCATATTACCTGGCTGGATACTTTCTGGACAGCCCTCGTACTATTCCATTCATAAAGCAACACGTGTACATATTTTTAAGTAGAGGTAAGCAATATGATAAAAATAAAAGATTAAAAGAGAGTAGTGTAATTTAAAAGCAATCCTTGGCATTTCTTCAAACTGTGGGAATACAGCAGATTCTAATAAAATCACATGTAAACTGAAACTGTAATGCCAAGATGGAACCAATCATATGGCAATTACTAAAGAAAACCACCACTGAAAAAACCCTTCGGTAGAAGCCAACCAGGTGTGTTTGCAAACCTAGAAGGAAAGCCCACGTGACTGCAGTGAGCTACATATAATCAGTACAACTAGTAATCAGCGAGTTCGTCAGGGCCAGGTCCTTCAAGACTTTGGCTATTGTAAAAGGCATAAATTTTATTAAGTGAAATGGAAAGTTCTGGAAAGGTTTTAGACAAGGGGATATCATGACCCAATTCATATTTTGCTGTTTGCTTCTGGAAAAAAGAATTTTAGAGCAGAAAGTGCAATAACGGTCTATGATGGCTGCCCATGTCCACAATATGTAATCTTGAACTTGGGTTTAGCAATGACAGTAGAGTAGTAAACAGATAGAAGACAGATTTAGTAGAAGTGCCTATAGCAGATTTGCCTACACATTAAATAAAAGTGAGGATGAAGGAAAATGCAGAGTGAAGAATGACTTCTAAAGTTTTGGAGAAACAACTGGGCAGATGATGCTGTCATTTGTCATGACGAGTGAGACGCAGGTATGGTGAAGCTAACCTACTTATCAGAACTAAGTCAAAATGTCACATTGCTAGACGATGTACATTTCTGAGATTCGGAGAGGGGGAGCAGATGGTTATTATTATTGGATCTCTTTAGTAGATTGCATCAAAGGCATTGAGACTACATGAGATCCGGAGAGAGTGTGTAGATAGAGAACGTAAATCAGATCACAGGTGCATATCAGGATTTAGAGTTTCAGTAGAAATACTTTCGACTGTAAAATTATTGTGGCTGCAGTTTTTTCCCACAGTTGATTAGTGGCTGTAATTTTAGTGATTTATCATAGAGTTATTTTACATTCTATATGTATACAATCCAAATTAGTAGCTTTTAAATATTTGTATATGATGCCCTGTTCTTGTCTTTCAGTTTTCACCTTTATTTATTTTTTCATGGTAAAGAAAAAATCTTCTTGGCCACAAGTAGAGGACATAGTAAAACTTGTAGTAAGATAGTGCTTGGCACCAAACTTTCATTTTTTTATGACAATAATCGTTGACTCTACATTTTTTGCCAATAGAAGAAAACCCAGATATGGTTTCAGAATATGTTAAAATGTTTTTGCTGCAATGTTGCAGCAAGAAATAAGTGTAGATAAAATGGAATAACATACATATGAAGCTCATAAAGACAATTATTATCAGAATGAATAACTTAATAAATATGTCTCACTTCAAATTGCTCCATTGCAGGGAGTAACTAAAATACTTCTCCTTTCTGAGCTTTGAAGACTACACTCTGAAAACAAAACAAAATAAAAATATCTCTCACACAAACAAGAACAATGCAAGCACAGAACCCACAATATTCATAAAAACAGACAAAATAAGAACTGAGCTGTTGATCAAAGGAGTTTAGAACTTAAGATGCTACAAATGCCTAAAATCATTCCTGTTAATTAGTATGTAAAAACAACCAATGAATTAGGCCAGATTTTGAAAATATTTTAACATGGGAAATGTAGCTCTTTAGTAGAGACACAAAATCCTTGTGGGACTTTATTTCTAAACTAAGAAGCATTTCAAACTACATGTGGGGATACATGTTTTGAAAGAATTTAGTTACAGTTCCCTTTGAGGATCAGGGGCATATAAGATGGCAAAAGAATGGGGAAGTGCATATAAACAGTTATCAAACTCAATGCAATTTCTTTGCCATTAAGCCCAGGATCTGAATTCAGAAGATTTAGGATGCATATTAAGCCCCTTATGGACGAAACATATTATTAAACGGGTGGGTACTGTATTTCAAGTTGAAACCACTGTTTTATAGATCTGTCCCATCAAGAAAATCTTGCTGCACTCGGTCTTATCCGCACTTTCTAAGCTTTTCTTCCTCATACTCTGACCAAACAAGGACTCAGGCGGTGCAGCCCCAGGCGGGCTGAGAGGCAGTGCCATTCCGTGGGTAGTGATGGCATGGCTCTGTACTTGCAGCCCTTGGAATGGCCTCCACACTACGGTGTGCCACTAAAGGCCATGTTTCAGCTCCTCAGTTGATTGTGGAAATGCCAGGCAGGAACTCAGGGCAGGGCCTCTTTGTCTCCATGTGAACTTCTACCGAAGTCAATAAACTCTTCAGATTATGAAGGATGCAAACAAAATCCAGTTTATTTGTATCTCATAGAATCCTGGCACAAAATTCTGAGGTTGATTTGAAGTCAGACGAGGTTAGTAATGTTTGAAATGTTTAGTTCTTTTCCCGTTTTCTTAAGCACTTGCTATAGAGTAGAACTACCTCCTAGGCACAGCATGTTCTCTGTAGCCAGGGAATCAACCTAGCTAAGCAAATATTCCTGTCATCAGTTACTATTCTGAATGTATTAGAAAACATTCCTTGAAGTAACCCTCCCTCAAATCCTGTTTCAAACTAGATTTATGTAACGGGTAAGTGGGTAAACATCCTGTGGAATTAACTGGATGTCAGAGAATATGAATTTTGTCATACGTACATTTTTTATCTTTAAAGGAATGTGTGAGGGGAATTCCTCCTCAAAATGCCAGTACATCCAGATGGAGGATTATTAAACCACACAGTTCCTAACTCATGGTAGGAAAGGTGGTGAGCATTTGTGAGAAGTATGTTTAAACGAAGAAAGGAGCTGAAATAGCCCGTTGGATACAGAAATGTGATGTTTAGTCATCAAGCTTTACATAATCTTTTTATTCCATCTTTCCATTTCTCTCAACCCAAATTTCCCTAGCTTCTTTAATCATAAGGACTATCCATGTCTTATACTAATTTTGAATGCTATTAAGCAACTTGATAGTGGTTTTTTTTTAAATGAAGAATAAATATAATCATGCATTAACTATACATTACTTTCAATAATACTTGGCTTATTTATATTAGAAAGAATAACAATCTGAATATTCACACCTTTCAAATTGTCATTAGTAAAGAAATGATGCTACTATCATTTTTTTCAAAGTTATAACTAGAGGTGAAAGTAAAGATATGCTTCCTTGTAAACAATGAGCAGACTAGTCCATAATCCAAGTTAAAAGACCTCTGATGATCCAAGTAATGCTATTCTTGAAGTAAACAATATAAAAATAACTTTATAGCTTTGGTTGGTATAGATCATAGTTAAACCTAGTAGGATATAATCTACTTGTCTCATTCATTATCACACACTGCTTTGAATACAATACTCAACAATTGACTTCTAGCAAAGGAGTTAACTTTAAAAAATTTTAGAACTTTAATTACATGAAATGGTGAAGCTCATGTCTCAGATTTAGGTGCAATACATGTATTAGTTGGCAGCTCTGCAAATTTTAGAGGTGTGAGTGGGGTATGGAGGCATCACCCTGTCTATGTGGGATCTATTCCATTTCTATCTTACCTAACATTGCACTTCAGATTGACAGAGAATGTCACATGAAAGATGTTTTAGACACATGCATCCCTTGGCCGACATTTTTAGAAGGAGACCTCAAAATTCCCTTTGTTTATTGCTTTTTTCATTTCTCCATTCCTTCATTTTTTTCTTCTTTATATTTTTGTCATGAACAGTTATGAAATTTTGAATGTATACTAATTACCAAGTGATTTTATAAGGTTATTGTTAATTTATTCGTGAGAACAATGTAACTATGGTTATGTAGAATTATGTCATTTTCAGGAGAAGTTCTCAGAGATGGAGTGTGATGAAGTTTGAAAAACATTTTCAAAGAATTTCAAAAATATATGCATATGTACATAGAGAGTAAATTCACCAAAATGTTAATACATTTTAAATCTAGGGGAGTATGTGGGTGTTTTTCATCAGTTTCTTTTCACTCTTCTGCATGTCTGAAATTTTTTATTATGAGAGTTGCGGGAAAAGGCGGAGACCCTGTGATGGTTAAAGTTTTCATCAACTTTGCGGGTTCTACTACTCAGTTACTTCATCAAACACAGAAATCTAGGTGTTGCTATGAAGATATTTTGTAGCTATGATTAATGTCTATGATTAGTTTACTTTAAGTGAAGGATATAATCCTAGATAATATGGATGGGTTTGTTCTATCAGTTGAAAGGCTTAATAATAGCAGAACTAAGATTTCTCTGCGAAGAAGTTGCTTGTAAGTGAAGCTTCAGCTTCTGCCCTAACATTCCAGGCCATGATTCCTGAAGGCCAGTCTTGTGGGCTTGAACTTGCCTAGCAAGACTCCAAAATCAATTAAGGCAGTTACACACAATAAATCCTTTAATATATAGGTTATATTGGTTCTGGTCCGCTGGTTGAAACTTGACTGACATAGACCCTTTTCTCTAGTTGTGGAAGTAAGTAAGTAAAAAAAAAGCAATACAGACAGGTATGCGCTATGTTAATTAGAGATTATCACAGATTTCTATGACAAGCCTTATGAAGAACACTCAGCTCAGATTAGGAGAAATTAGAGAAAATCTTGCGCATCATCAGATTTTTTCAGGTTCTAAATAAATGATTTAATTGTTGGCATTATTAATTTTTATTAATCTGAGTCATTTATCTTTTTCTTATTTCCTTTTGTGTCTGTTTAAATTTTAATATGTGACCTTCTACTTCTTGTTTTAGAACAAGTCTTATTGTGAATATAAATTTGTTTTTAAAAATTTATTTCCTTGTGGTGAGAACTTTCAAAATTTATTTAATCAAAATTTTATTCAAAGCAGGATTCGTTTGTTTCAATGATCCAAATATGAGCTGTGTTTATGAAGGAAGCCTAAATATTCAGAAGTCTTTTTGTCTAGGAAATAAATGAAAATTGAGAGCATGATTTATTGGCAAAAAGCTTGTTTTGTCTAACCTATATGTAAAGTAACCTGCAACTTAGTTTTTATTCACTCTTTGTTCAATCACAGGAAACTTTCATGGGGACCTAAAGTAAAAAATAGCTGAAATACATATTTGACAAATTGACCCTACATAAATATGGAATGCTCAATGCAGGAAAATCTTCTATGAATACCCTCTGTAAACAGAACAATTTAGAAAAAGAAGGCAATAAAGAACAGTATTAAATGGGAGAAGTACAGTCCAAGGAGGATCCACGTATTTAGCAATCTGGGTTTGTTTCCCTAGAACGGGGCGCAGCTCAAAGCGATCTGGACGTCTGCTCAAGCTTAGAGGCTGGCTGACTCCACACTGCTTTTATAATTCCAAGGCTGAGAAAAGGCATTTTCAAGACAACACACAGAATCTGCAAGAGAGGGAATAGTACACTAGAAATGTCGCCAAACTCAGTGGATAATTAATTGATTTAACGGCTTGTGCTTTTAAATAAACAATAAAAAACAACAATGACCACACACAATTTTTTAAGTTAAAATAACATCTTACTCAGAAAAGCCATGATGCATGAAACTCTTTGGAGGAAATTTTCTTGGACAAAAACAGCAATAACAATAAACATTTTGAGTTTGAGGGAAACTTTTCTCCTTATTTTCTGCTTAGTTTACAAAATGAAAGCTTAACCATAATATTTGTTTTTTATACAACTTATGAAAATCCAATATATTAATGTATTTAGTTTCTGAAAGCGTTAGAAAGAACAAGTCATGCCAACTGTTTCTGGCCCTTGCTGTTTTCTTCTCCCAGTTTTGGTCAGAGCGGCACATTCGAGGTGATGCAGATGATTATTTTATCTGCAAAGACCTATCCCATGGGTGTGAGGCAGAAGGAGTCATTGGAAGCCAGGACTGGCCTGGGTCCCCACCCTTGTGATTAACTCAAACAAGAAAGGATGTGGCAACAGCAGATCCTGGGAAACTCAAAGAGATAGAAACTGTGCTTTTGTTTTTCTCCACAGATTATTCTCGAACAGCTGCCAAATGATCCTGCCATCTGGGTAAGGGAGACTAGGAAGGCAGAGCAACAGCAAAAAGGAGAAAATTCTTCATTTTTCACATCTTTTGTATTACTTATAGTATGGTTAGAGTGTTGTAGATGAATTTTTGTGTTTGATTAATATTTTGTCTGCTTTTCAATGTTCATCTTTTAAGAAAAAATAATTACAGTTTATATATTTGTAATTAAAACTTAGGTGATCATTTAATGAGTTATTTTAAAGGTCAGAGTCAGTGGGAAGTTACAAAAATCTAAAAGGACTCAAGTCCATAAGTTGGTTCTCTAGAACAATAATCATATTAACTTGAGATTGTGAAAATAGCATGTGTACTTAGAAGAAACCTTTTTGTGCTTAAATATCATATTTGTGAAATTGCCACATTAATTCAAAATAAACTTTTGCCATTTTGTTCTTATTGCCAGTATTATATTTTGATAAAATAATTTTCTATGCTCCATATTTTTAATTAAAATGTAAGCATGAAGATGAGTACATACATATATGTATGCAGACAAATTTTCATCTATGACTGCTTATATAAATATGTAACTGTCATCACTGAAACAGTGAATTCAAATGAAAAATAAATCCTTGAAGTCACAATAATTTAAAAAATAGTGCTTTACATATTACAAAATATTTTCCTATCCATATATTCAAAATCAACATCACTTTTCTAAGGTTTAACACACAAGAAAGTGAAGTACGAGACAGCTGACTTTATCAAGGTGAATGCAGCTACGACAAGGCAAATGGCCCCTCGGCCACCCTGCCGTCCCCTGAGTCCCTTGCTGTTGATAGTGTCCCATGACTCTCTTGAGATCCTTCGATCCAGCCTACTAAGCCTCTGCCACCACTTCCAGGGGTGGGACGATCACCAACCCACACACACTGCACATCTTTTTTTTCTTTTTTGAACCACTTGTGAGTAATGTCTTTCTGCCATCAAAACGCTGGTTTTATATTCGCACATTGGCAGAGGGCATGGATAAGTCCAGGGAGGATGGGACAAAGTGACCTAGCAGAGCTACCTGGAAATGTTTGTGAAACTGCAGGTCCAGGATGTCAGTAGGAAGGACAGGACAGGGATACATAGATAGAAATTCATCAATTTCTTCAATTCACTGAACAGTCACCATTAGTGTTAGGAACTGGGAGGAGGAGAAAAGATAAAAAAATAAACAGTGTACGAATGGCCTGAACTCATAGGTAGCAGGATATGGAACATGAAGTTCAGTGACGTTAAACAGCTTGATCCAAATTATCCAGGCAGTAAAGCATGTCTCGGTTAAGATCGCATGCTTTCTCACTGTGTCATCAGAGAGTAAGCTGAGTTTCAAGCAGCAGATTTTCAATCTCAAGGATCTGCAGTGGGTAGTTAGACAACTTGGAATTGGAGCCTTATTTGGAAAATGTTTAGAAAGAACGTTAGTTGAATTAGTAGAATACTATCACATACAAAATGAAACGTATAAACTGCACGCTGTGATGTTGAACAAATTTGGAAGTGAAATTAAAAAGGGGGTTGGGGTAGAATTATACAGGGAAATATTACCAAGGAGAACCAGCTTTCTCTCCATATCTCTATTATCTCTCTCTCTCTCTTTCTCTCATCCTCTATCATCTATCTGTCTGTCTATCTATCTATCTATCTATCTATCTATCTAACTATCTATCTATCTATCTATCTAACTATCTATCTATCATCTATCCATCTATGTGTTCGTTAGAAGTTTTATGAACTCGGTGTTGTCAGGGTAGGGTTCCCTGATACCAGCACAGTTAACTTCTTGGACCTGTTAATACCTTGTTGTAAGAGTGGCTGTCCTGTGTGTTTTTGATGTTTAACAGCATCCCTAGCCCCTCTGTATTAGATGCCAATGACACTACTTCCCTAGTCATGACAATCAAAAATGTCTCTATACATCGGTGATTGGAGAATGTCCCCTGAGAACAAAATTGCTCCTGCTACCCCTACCTGAAAAATACTGCTTTAAGAAAATAAAACAATGGCAATGAGAATGGAAAAAAAAATACTAGAAAATGATGCAAGTTATGGAGAAGTAGTACAAAGAAAGTCGATTTTAGAAGGTAATAAGGACAAAAATAACAAAAGGAAGGATACGTGAAGATGTGGGCTGGGTGAGGATATTTAATAACTGAAGGCCTCTATTTTTCCCCCCAGAAATGTAAAATAGAACAGTTATTCAAAATGAGAGGGTGGTTTGATGTTAGAGGACTTTGAATGATTTGATGAAGGATATGATTGAGGTTTTGCAAAAAAAAAACTTGTCCAAAAATATTGAAGGAGCAGCTAAGGTTGAATAATAACCTGAAATGATGCCAATCAACCAGCTGATGAAATATTCCCAGGCATGGTCAGCTTCAAGGCCTTTGATAATTAGAAAACAGGTGGGACTGATCAGTGTTTGAAGGTTTACTGGGGCATGTGCAGCTCTTGAGTAAGACAGACAGAAATTAGATCCCAGGATAGAGTGTTGGTAAATGATTAATGATTAATTAGGTCCAGGCTCAAGTATCAAGAAGATAATCTGACTGGGGCAGGGAGAAAGCAGTAGAATATTAATAGATCCAAGTTTTCAAAAATTCCAAAAATGTGCTTCATGCAACTAATAAAATGGGACAAGTGAAACGCTAACCCAAAATGGAGTTATTCGAAGGATTGGGTATATTTCTAGCCGTGGAAGAGAACCCTGGTCTATACTGCCTGGGTGTCTAGGTGCCTCCCCTTGCTAATTATACGTGCGATGTGCTCCTTCCTTCCTAGTTAACGTGTGAGAACTGTTTTAGTCACTGATTGCTCATAGCACTGGGAAGAAGAGTAAATGTTCACCTGTCATATATATGGCAACCAAGTCAGACTCATTAGATGTAAGAGCTGATTTCTTTTTGTCTGCCATTGTTTCTTGACATCTATGCAGATCAGGAGATGGTTTCCCTCTGTCACTGCATGAAAGTTTGATGAGGACCCTGTGCATTTCCATCACGTTTAGATCGTAGGAAATCCTTTGGTCCCTTGAAGTTGCAAACACAATCTCATTATTTCAGTAAATTAAAGTGCCCAGTCACGCCTATTAATTGGCATATTTCATCTTTATTGAAGATACTTTGTCTTTCCATTCTTCCACCAGGAAGGGTTCTGGTTATCAGAAAAATGAGTTGTAGCCAACCTCATTGTCTTTGTCACGCAATTCTCACCCCCCCCACCCCACCCCCGCTAGATGCTATTTCTAATTCCTCTGGGGTTGGTATGAAGGGAGAGAAGAGGAAAGAGGCACAGTTAACCCCTTTGCCTGCTGCTACTACATGCAGGCTTCACCACCCCATGGCTAGCAGATATTTGAAGCTGTGGTTTCTCCTGCAGAGTCCTTTGTGGGTTCCTTGAAGGCAACTAGTTGGTGTCCTCAAGACTGATGTGGGTGACGTAGAGATGTCTTTCAGTGGCCTGGTCACTGAGGACCCCCTTAGCTTTGCTTCCAGGACAATTATCAGTCTTCTGGGTTAGGGGTTATTTTGGATGACCCGCAAGCTAATGTTCCTTTTGCAAGTGTCACGCTCAGTGCCTGGAATGCATGCACCTTGCTTGACCTGTGTGTTCCCAGCTGGCAGTGTGGTGACTGTCCAGCTGCAGCTCCCCCTCTGCTGCCAGGATGCTTTGTGTCCTTCAGGCACAATTTGCCCAGTGTCGCCCACCAGGAGGAACAGTGTCCAGTTGGCTAAGTGTGGTTGTTAAAACCTCTCTCTCTAGGCTTGGGACGATCTCTCAGTCAGCCCACTTTCACCCATTGCCCTTCTGGAAGGAATAAGGAAGAGTCCCAGAACAGCAACCTTCCTTACAAAGTCTCCACTCTTCTGATCCTTGAACTATTGCCAAGTTGGCATTGCTAATTAGTAGTTAACCACACTGATGTTCTTGTGCTCACACTTTCGTTTTTCTTGGTCACTGGACAAGATTCACATTTCCTATATAACATTTACCCCTAAGAAAACCAATATGTTTTTAGGAATCTAGAAACAGGTTCTGTGGTGTGCTGAGGCTTAAAACAATGTGGGGGAAAAAAACAAAACAAAACAAAAATACCACCTCTATTTTATATCACAAAAAGAGAATTTTAAAGCTGTCAGTTCATTGAAGTTCATGTGTGTTCTCTTCTTTAGTCCTGAACAAACATGGTCTTGAGTGAATCAGAGTGTGCCCAAGATGGCACAGTAACGGAATGGTGGCGTCGGACTTAGCATTCTGGTTTTCCTTTCCTAGTATTAGCAAAACAGAGTGGTTAGAGGGTGTCAGAAGAAAAATATCCCATCAGGATACTGGACAAAGGTTAACATCTGATGGATATCAAATTAATTTTTAACATTGGCCCAGTTTTGCAATAGCTAGAGCTGCTGCATTTTAAAAAACCTTTTGTGAAAAACAGAACAGAGTAGAGAAGAAAAGGTCTATATTTGAGGCCCATGGACCTCTGAATTCAAACTGATTTTCTATCCTTTGGTAGTTATCATATACTTTTTCTAAACTCAAAAAAAAAAAATGAGGCAAATTAAACTTGTCCAAATCAAGAATTGAGCTTGGAACCTCGTGCCATGATGGATACATTCAATAGCCATTTGTTCTCTGCCATGTGTGGCTGAAATTTTGTTTGATGAGATGCCTTTGTAATTTAATAGTTGCAGAACCTAATTCACCAATTATATAATGCAACTCTAAGAAATTCAAAACAAAGGACATATCGATCTAAATAATCATATTTTATTTCAAAATTCACATACAACTGCCAATTGTGTGGCATGTACCTCTTTTTGCTTACCATATCCCAAAATTTAATAAGCTGATACATCAAACAGCAAGACTGATGACACAAAATAAGCGTGATTTCCAGTTATTATCTCCAAAGGCGTGTCTTCATTAAGCAGGATGTGTGAATGTTTGCTTAAAGGTGAGAAGCAGGCCTTAAAACAATAAAACTGAAAGAGGAAAAGCAAAACCCCTGGCACTGCTCTTGGGAAGGGGACGGTGAGGTCTGACCTTGAAATTCAAAGTTCCAGGTGAATTCACTGACTTAACTCATGTGTGAGAAAATGTGCTTCGCCAGATTCTCTTGCTGATTCGTGTATTCTGAATTCATAATATTTTTCTAATGTTGGACACCACCCAGCTAGAAACCCAGGGTCTCAGACATGTGAAATAAGTGACTACTCAACTTATGTGCTGTGATAATTGACATTTATTTTCCCATTAGTCTCTTCATTAGCATCAAAGTATATGCATTACCGCAGACAGCCAAAACACGAGTGAGTACACCTAGGCCTTACGAAGGAGAGGAGAAAAGAGAGGGTGGGAGGGGAATGGGAAACCTTCAGGAAACAGGGCTGCCCGGGCTGGAGAGGAGTTTAGGTGACACCGCCAAAGCTGCTCTGCTCTGGCGTATGATGGCAGCTGTTAAGACATAAATGTCGTCTTCTCATTAACTTGACTATCTCATTCAGCTTCTGGCCCCTTCTACAGCAGGAAGAACTATCAGGCAGTTCGCTGGGGCTCCCTTCATATTCCATCTTTGTTAATGCAGGATGAGGGCCCGATATTACTTTTAACATTATTGGCCTCAGAAAGATTTTCCCAACTTTTGGAAAAGCATTAAGTTTTCTACTCTCTCCTTCCACAATTTTCCTTTCTCTAATAGATGACATTTATCATACGACACTGTGCTGTTTATATCTCTCGGACCTACCACCGTGGTTGACACAGCAGTGGTTTCAATCACTCTTTACCGAGATGTATTCCTTACCCTTCCACTTTCCCACTGTAGCCTGTACCAGCGTGTCAGTTCTGACCTAGGTCCAAAAACATGGTGCTTCTGACCCTCCCAACCACACGGATTGAGTTCATTCAGAAAAGGAAGTGGCCAATTCATCTCAAAACAAAAGAAGTCAAGAGGAGAGCTGTATGAGCTTATCTGGTAACACGTGAGCAAAAAATTAATATTAAGTACTTTTGTGTCACTGTATTGTAGTGACACAAAATAGCTAACAGAGATAACAGCTGAATTGATATTTTAGGGGCAAAGTGAAGAGTTTACATAGAACCTTAAAATGTACTAATAGACAAAGGCACTGAATTAAACCCTAAGAAATTTTGGTTAAAAAATAAATAATCATTTCTTTAAAAGACTACTAAATAATGCATATGTCATGAAGGAAGCTAAAAATATACATTTTAGTTCTTTGAATTTAAACATATTTTCATAAGTCTTTGTCAGAAATTTTGTCTTTGAGCACATCTAGCTCAATTGGAAGTTCTTTGTTAATAACTTGACTTTTTTTCATGGTTTAAATGGATAATAAACACTCTCAAATGTTAAACTTCTATATCTATGTGCCCATAGCCCAAGTGATAGAGTAAAATACATTTAAAAAGGAGTGGCATTGCTTCCTCCACCACCCCAGTTTCTAAAGTAATATATATTCAAGTTAAAAACATTTTAAAATATTGAAATTTGTTCCTTAGAGCAAAGTTCTAGGAACACATTTGCAAATAATCCTTCAGGTGTTTTCTTTTAAATTTTACTTTTATTTATAACAATCTTCCTCTTATTTAATATGATAGTGGGAATAGATGTGCTAGACATCCTTGTTATCCATTTCAAGAGTAGTAAGTACATCATTATTATTGAAATCAAGTTCAATAGGAAATGATTGTATTAGATTTCTAATAGAAAATTACATCTTATACTTTGTTCTTAATTCTGAACAAGGTCTATGAGGAAAGATGCCTTGCATTTTTTTTCCTGCTGAAACTATGCGTAATGCACAGAATTATGTGATGCTGGGTTATGACTTATGCATTAAAATATGTAAGTGTAAACAGTTGGCTTGTTTCAGAAAATCAAGTGAGATATTCCGTTAGCTCTTTCATTTTATGAGTTGTGGTTTAACATTCTTACCACACTGTAAACACCTGAACTTACAAAACATGTGAAGTTGGCACGTTGCACAGAAATGATGCCATCCTACAGAATTTTGGTTAAACCTTTCCTGATGAAAATATTTATCTTGGAGAAACAGGATAGGTGATTTTTTTTTAAATGAATTGCAGCAACAAGGAAAAATATTACTAAATATCCTTTTATATATTCACAAATTAGATCGTTCCAAATAAAATTACATTTGTCATATATGTCTAAGGTTATATAATAGCAGAAATTCAGTACTTCAAAATACATATTTTCTGAGCCAAACAATGAAAATGTGAACCTTTATTAATTTCCTTTGGTAAATTAGCTGGTCTGTGTCAAAGGGTTTTAACTTATAGGACCATGACTTGGCCTTTGTAAGTCATGGTCCTATAGTAAGTGTATGACTTACTTCGCTTCTAAATTTATTCAGTTAGTTTCTTATGATCTATATGAACATGCAAAAAAGAACAAATCTACACTCCTCCAAGCAATTCATTCAATTCAAGAGGGAAATATAAAGATAAATACAGAATTCTGTATAAATAATATTACGTCCTAAGATAAAGAAATTAGTAGATTTAAGTGAAAGTTAACATTTTACTTATAGAATGAAGGAAATTGGCCACAAGATGGCCTGTGCAAGGTAAGAATAAACTAATTTTACTGAGAGAAATATAGAATTTTTATTTAGTCATTGCTCTGAATGTTTCAGTTAATTCTCAGGAAGAAAGAACTAAGAAAAGCCCAAGAAAAGTATTTATAGCTTCAGATATGTATGTATATTGGTGGAAATAAGTCTGGGTGAGAACTCTAGTGAATGGGAACTTGAAATATGAGCACAAATGACACATTTTAAATGTATTAAATGGTTATTATGAGTCAGGATATAAGTGTTATTAATCCTTGGTCTCCAAAGCCTATTAGACAGGCATAATATACAGTGGTAGAGAGGGTGTTTTGCACAAAAAACCACTATTGGCAGGAGGGAGCCTGCTTGCTTCTTAGATGCATGCCTCAAAACCTCACTCTACGCTCTGCTCACCCATTCTCGAAGGTAACTAGGGTCTCATATGGGCATCTGAAGTGTCTTGGTGGTCCTGATCCGCAAAACATGCAATCGTTAGAGCTTCAGCTCCATTCAGTGGTTCGCACATCCACTCTATTCACTTCAGGTTCAGAAAAACAAATGCTATACATAAAGGTGTCAGTTGCAGAGAAGAACAAGCAAGCACACAGGGATTTTTAGGCAGCCTATAATTTAGGGATTGAGTTGCAGGTTTGACATTTACCCGGGCAGATGATTTTTTTTTAACTGAAAAATGCCCATCTTTGCCATTGAAGCCACAAAGAAAGCTTATAATTACAGTGACTTTCAATTTCAGAAGCTGACAAAGGAACTTAAGAGTACAATATGAAAATGAAAGCTTCTGGTACGTTCAAAAGAAGCAAATGTAGTTATAACATGAAGGGGGATTAGTATTTTATCTTCAAAATGTTCAGGAGGAGGAAAGTATATAAGCATAACAAAGGAATTTATATTAGAAAAAAATCACACAACTGATATCTAAGAAATTTTTAAAAATAATTTTTAGATCATCGTTAGCTAATATGTAATAGTAATGATAGAGACCTCATCTTTCAAGTCTCCACTCATACCTCTGGAAATACTATACTTAACTTTCTTTCCCTCACTGGCCACTTCTTTTTCCTCTATTCTTTCTTTATATTTACCTGTTTTATGTATTTTGACATCATTGGGGTACACTTTGTCTCCTTCACTATATGGTGAGCTCTTCAACAGCACAGTAGACAAAATTTGTTTTGTCTACTATTAGTTATATCTTTAATACACAGTGCTCATATCCACTAAAGAGTTGTTTTATGGTAATTTTGGATGGTAGGTTGATCAATCATGTGCTATCTAGTGATGAACCCATATAATTTTAGGTAAATACTATTTGAAAAGCTTGCATACTTCATTTGTCCACAAATGAGTAGTCAGTTTTGTCATTTAAACAGTATATCTCCATTTTCTGTGGAGGGAAGAATGCAGGTACAGCCACTGAGTTATTCATAATCCTGTCAGAAGCAAAAGGCATTGAATCAAACAGCTAGGAAGATAGGCAGAAGAGGAAAGACCCTAAGAGAATCAAAATGGTACAGTTGGTGACAATCAATATTGCAGTAGCACTCAAGAATCACTGGGGTGGGTTATTACAACAAAGCAAAACATTATTATAGAAAAGTGTATTAATCATGATTTAAGAGCTTGAGTACCTAACCAAGTGAAGCTAAGAACATCTGAAGACCAAATCCCAGAAGTAGAGAACATCAAAGGATTAAACCAGAAAAAACAAAAAAAGCCTGTTGACAGATGATTTGGAGGAATGGAATTTCAGGACTTAGATATATGTTGGGAAAGTTATTTTATACATTTGGAGGACAATAAATAAAAGATCTGGGCTTCACAACCAAAGGAAATATTTATTAAATAGATAAGAGACCACTATGAAGGACACTATTGCTATAGACAGGTTTTTTAAATGACATAGTTTTAGCTTTAGAAACAGAAATTTAGCAATAGTGTTCAATGGTTTAGAGGAGGTGTGTCTAACCTGTGGTCCAAGATGGTTTGAATGCAGCCCAAAACAAATTCTTAAAGCATCATGAGATTTTTTTTTTGTGACCATTTTTTTAATTGGCTATCATTAGTGTTAGTGTATATTATGTGTGGCCCCAAACAATTCTTCTTCCAGTGTGGCCCAGGGAAGACAAAGGGTTGAACACTGCTGGTTTAGAGGGAAAAATAGACACTGAATATGAGAAGGTCAGAGGTGGTAGTTCCTGGAAAAAGTTAAAAGGATATGCTATTTGATAAAGTCCTTAGATGGAACTATAAAATTGAAGCCTTTGTAAGTATCTGGGCCTAGACAATTATATCTGAGTACTATGAATATGAGATAGTTAAATGAGTGACTGTTTTCCTTAAGGGGAACCTAGTAAACAACGAATGAAAGACCAAAGACTGACACCTGGGAGGATATTACTACTATAGGTCAGGAAAGAGAAAAACCAAAAAAGAAATTGATGGTGGTGATGATGATGATGATGATGATGATGATGATGATGTAATAATTATAACATATGTCAGTTATTAAGCAGTTAGGAGCTGGAGCTATGATAAGAGTTTTACATTTAATGCTCATAGCATCACATCTGGACCAGGAGGTACCATGTAAAAACAGTGTCTCAGTTATCAAGAAAGGGCAAATTTTCATGGCGGTCATAACCAAAGGTCATGGTCAAATCTACTAAGACAAGAAAGTGATTCAGAAAATCCTTAGGGTCTGGCTAAGCTGGGTACAACAACCTGGAATGTCTGCTAAGGGGGAGTGATGACGTTAGGAAAGGCAGCTTGAAAGCTGTCTGCTGTTCTTTTCGGGTGAGAACCATAAAAGGCCAAAGAACTCATGTGGAAAAATGATGACTTTCTCCTGAAATGGACACGGTTTTACTATGACTGCTTAAGAGATTACAGATGAATCCCAGCAGAGATTACAAATGATTGATGAGTACAATTACACATGTAATTCTACGTAAAAATGTTCTGTGGTAGTTTTCATAGACTCAATAAGTTAATATAGATTTTTTCACTTGATCTTACTTAGCCAGAAGTCTGAGAAGAGATTATACAGAGATTTTCCCCACATGATAAATAATAATCATCTATCATGCATTTACACTTATAATCACCAAGGATTATGTTAGCCCTGATACTTAAAACAACCCTTCAAGGTAGATCTAATTACATTATTTTATAGGTAACAAAATGGGGATCTGGATGGCTTAAGTGACTGGCCCAGTTCATCCAGCTGAAAGTGCCAGAAACAGACGTCCAGACTAGAGCTGCAGGGTCCCATAGCATCTCCTCTTGCCGCTCTTCCATACAGCCTCTGAAGGACTTTGTATCTCCCTCTCTGTTCCTAAATATGGAAATAAAAGATAGATGATTTATACCAATTAAAAGTTTTGCCATTAACCTGAAATGCTGGATAACTGGTCTCAAATGTCTGGCAGGTTGATCGTTTTAATCCCTAACCATTGTTCCATGTTAGAAAATTGACGAAGACCAACGTGATTAATGCATTCTCTCTGTGCAGCCCCCGGTTCCATAGGAAATCACAGGGAACGTCACCCATGTGCGCTGTGCTCCAGGATGCTGGGGAGAGAGATGTCTATTGAAGATGTGAAGGAGAGATTCACCACTATGGTAAGTTCTGTGTTGATAGATGGATTGTTTTCATGTTTTTGTAATATGCAAAAAATTTCCATCTGAGGTCATTTTGAATTTATATCATGCATTATCTCTCTTGATGCACCTTTTGCTCAAGGTATGCTATGCGGAGGTTTTGTTTTTCTTATCCCGCCCACATGTGGTTGGCCTGCACAGACAGATCACACCCCCGGCCTGGCTTATTTCCAGCACAAACACCAATGGCATTCACACTACGGGAAGAAGAGCAGCTTCGTTAAATATTGAGGTGGTTAATGTCCAAACTGAAGCAAAGATTGCAGTCCAATGCTAAAAAATGATGGTGCTATAGAAACAGAGTGCTCCCAAGCTTGGAGGCAAATGCACACGAGGGCTGTCTAGAAAAGAAAACCAGCCACAAATGCCTCTGCTTTTCACATTGCATGACTGGATACTTTCTGGACAGAAAGTATTTCTTTTGTGTCACCTAAGAAATGTAATTATTATTGTCCCTAAGCATCGCATAGAAAGCAAGGACACATCATTTGAAAAGGTCAACAATCTTATGGGCCTTCAAGAAGCTTCTTTTACCTGAAAACATCACCAATCCATTTTGTTCTTTTAATAATTGGATTTTACACATACAAGTCTACACACACACACTCAGCCATATACGCACTTAAACACACATAATAAAGTGAAGTGAGTTATCTGTAAATAAACAGTATTCAAAGTTAATAATGCCAGAGATTTCTTTACCAACCTTATTTTATAAAAATATACGTAGAATAGTTAAGTATAAAAGTGAACTGGGGAGAAAGCAAGCAGGAAGAAAGATGGGTTTCACAAGTACAGAACACTTAGGTGAATTCACACTTACAAGTAGATGAATTCAAAACAAAGGACAAGCCCGAGAGGGCAGCACTGTAGAATGAGAGAAGAGCTGGTTGGTGAGTGGTCCACGCACGTGCTGATGGATGTGGAAGATATTTAAAAAGGGTAAACACCCTAAAGACAATGCAATATGTTGATTCACGGGCAAGTTTGGAGATGCCAAACAAATGAAAATGCCTTCTTTCCATTTTTGCTAGACCGCTTGGAGTATCGTGTAGGTGTCAGTTCAGAAACACCTCCCCAACCTCAAATTTCCCTTACCCGACATTTTAATACTTCTGAATTCCTTGTCCCCAACTACAAGAATTTCACTTCAAGAGTACATGGAATTTGAGTCATTCCTATTAAGGATAATTAGAAAAAGATGGAACTAGGAGATGGGGAGGAAGAAGGGAGGTGAAATCTCAGGATGAGAGGTTTTGCAAAAGCAGCTTCAAGAGAGATAAAGAAAGCCCTGTGCTTAGAATTCTGTTACAGGAAGGGAGCTCAGACATTTGCACTAGGAACTGGTAGTGACAGGTCACATGTTTCCTGGCTCCAGGTGCCTTAGAATGGAAAGTTAAGGCCACTGATCCCTGCAATCAGCCAAGAAGACATGACACATATCTACTCTGCTGCAACACACTGAATGGGTTAAAAATGGCTGCAGGAAACATTTTTCCATTTTAAGTATTCCAACTGCATTATGTCTCTTGCAGAATCAAAAGTTAAAGTCATAATCAGGAAGACATGAAATATTTGGATGGAAAATCAGACCCTGAAGAAAAGGAAAGGCTTCGTAGCTTAATTCATGCAAACCGACTGCCATAGAGAAGAATGTAGAAGCATCCTCATTTCAACACAGGAGGAAGGAAAGAATGAACTAGCATCAACTGTAGAATAGTGATTATTGCCTATATAAGATGAATAAAATAATATTTCTATGCTTTGCATCTAGTTCATAGTCTGTCTACTTTTATTTTCATGAACTAACAATTTTAAAAGAAATCCTCACTAAAGATTTCTTGGTGTCCATCACTCTTAGTGCCCCAAAGGCAAGGATTGCAAACTTGGGGCCTTCTGCTACAGACAAGGAACCTAAATGATGCCTTTTAGCTGTACTGTGATAGAGAGTGATGAAGTTGTGATAAGCTCCAGAAAACATGCCCTGTTAAAAAAGAAATTGAATTTCATTTTCTTAAACCACTTGGTAAACCAAAGAAGTAGGTCTGTGGGCCACAGAGAACTTCCTCAGCCTGCCAATTTCAACATCTCGAATGTCTCAAATCGCTGAACAGCAAAACGCCTTACTGCCGGAGCCATCAGGATCCTTGTGAGTGGGAAGAGCATGCCAAAATGAAAATACGAACAAACCAAAACTTTGAATTTAAGAAATGTGTCCTCTTATCCTTGTGGCTCTCAAATTCCAATCTCTGATGTTATTTCTCTTTTTAAATACTTTGTGTTTATGTTTTGTTTGAATATACGAGTATGTGTCCATACTTTGGAAAGAAGCTCATAACAACGATAGCCACATTTGTTTATATCACTTTCAGCTAAAGAGCACAAATGCACAAAACACACATTCAAACCCCCAAGCATACACACACAGACCTATAAACATGCAAAAACAAACACACACGAACACACTAACACATACACATATAAACAAACAGAAATACGGATATACATTTGAGCCTTTGGTCAGACCTCCTTAAAGGTATATAGACTCCTGTGAGAGAATATTTTGGGCTGTCCAGTAAGTATTAACCTGTCTAGCCCTCACTGCACATTACTGGCCCGGGTCATTTGTTTCGCCTTCTCTGTACCTTATTTTAAATTTGCTTGCAGCTGGAAAACAGAGGATTTTATGCTTTGGTGATTTCCTTCTTTAAATTTGAATTTAGGAGAAATGAATGGCCTCATGTCCTGTTGATCATTACAGCTCACGCCATACAGATTTCATCTTTAGCCCTTACCCCCATCCTCTTCGGCTGTATGTAATTTTTTCTTGTAGAATTCATCAAAAGAGGGCATACACAGTTGTTTTTTCTAATTCTTGTCTGTGGTGGCTTAAGCATAGACATATTAACTTGTCCCATGCTATTATATTAGTAATGAAAACTATGTAGTTTGGGCAACATCGCCTAAAGATTTAAATATAAGAAAAAGAGGGCTTAGAACTTTAGGGATTTTTACTGAGCAAAGAAACTGATTTTGTTAGCCATCCAACCATACTACCCATTGATGTTGCAAAATTCCTAAAGAGGTTATTAAGCACCTAGTCAACATTTTTCAGCAACATTTGTCAGACAGCATTCTATCAGAAGTGTGATGAACATTTTTCAAGAACTTTAGAACAGTTTGTAGGATATGCAGAATTCTAAGATGGCCCCCAAGAATTCCACCCCCTGTACACATACTCTATCTCCTCCACTTAATTATGACCTATGAATATGATGGATGTCACTGCCACAATGAGGTTATATTATATGATAAAACTGAAGTTTTCACACATGTAATCGTGGTCCCAAATCAGTTGGTTTGAAGTCATCATAAAGAAATGATCCTGGGTGGGCCTGACCTAACCAGGTAAACTTGTTTAAAGTGGGTCTAGAGGTCAGAGACTATCTCTTTTGCTGATCTTAAAGAAAATTAGCTCTAAAGCCACAAAGAAAAGAATTTTTCCCAACACTACATGCATTAGGGTGACATCCTAAGACCTCAGTTTAGACCCCAGCCCCAGCTGACATCTTTGTTTCAGCCTCATGAGACTCTGAGCAGAGGCCCTAGTTAAGCCATACCCAGATTTCTGCCCCATGGAAACTGTGAGATAAATTCTGTGTGTTCCTTTAACCTGCTAAGTTTAGGGTCATTTGTTATACAGCAACTGAACACTAATACAGTTCTGCTACTGAGTTTGCAAATATAGCCAACACGTAACCATTTCACAGTAAAATACTACAAAAGTAAGTGACTCTAAAATTAACTCTTTGTATTTCTTATTTTAGTAATATTTAGTATTGGTCTAGTTTTTGACACATGACTAAGGAAGAACTTCCAAACCATGTACGTTTACAGCGCAATGGACTTATTAGTAAAGGTTTAGGTTTCCAATTTCTGTACTCTTGGTGTACACATCTGCTTTGCATCCTCCTCCATCCTGAGGTAGAATCTATTTACTGTTCTGGCCTTGTGACTTGCTTTGGCCCAGAATGGGATGGGAGTGACGGTATGCCAGGTCTAAGCCTAGGCCTCTGGCAGCTTGGCTCCTTGGGAGTCTGCTAAGACCTGAGAAAAAGCCCAGGCTAACTTGCTATAGGATAAGACACATGGACAGACCCCACTGGTCTCAACTATCCCAGACAGCCAATTTTCAATCAACTTGCCACCTGACCACAGACACTCCACGCAACCTCACGTGAGTGCAGGGGAGCCTAGATCGGAGGAGCAGAACTACTTAGCAAACCCATAGATAAGTACAAAACAAACAAACAAAAATGTTGTTTCAAGGCATTAAGTTCTGGGGCAGTTTGTCACTCAACAATATGTTGATAATAGATAACTAATGCACACATGATGTTCATAGAAAATTATCATGATTGGGAGACATTTTATTTAGAACCTTTCATTTGTGCACATAAAGCACACTTGGATCATATGCATGGACAAAGGATGAAACAATACCTACACAATATTTCCTGATATATTATAACTGATGTATAATATTTATAACTTCTCCATATGAACTCTGCTAAAACATATTTAAATAATAACCTCAAATGTGTTTTACACACCATTATTTTCTATGTATTATGGGTGTTCCAGATGCAAAATATAAAGTAGCTCCTTTAATTCCTACACACGGAGTCAGGCATAAAAACATAAAAGGTTATGTAAGTTCACCAACAATCTGATGCTTGTGTGCACTTCATTATGAGTCCTCCTCTGCCTTCCACCCCCAAGTGGTTGTTCAGTCAGAGTGTGAAGACCTTCAGTAAGAAAACTCATTTTGTTTCAAGACAGCTTCTTTTACCCTTGGATTGTCCTAAGTATTAAAAATATTTCTCATTATGTTGAGCTGAACATTGTCTCTGTAATTTGTACTCACTGCTTCTAATTTCATCTCCCAGGGAGTGTCTACTCCTAGAGGTCATGGAGAGTGAATTTAATTCCTGTTGCACCCAGGTTGTTGTACTTGGTTATGACAGCTCCAGTAAACAAAAACACCAACCGACCCCATTATGTTACTAATTTTAACCATACATTGTAATGCAGCAAATGCTCTGTTTCCCAGAGCCATGCCTTCCAAAGGCACTTGATTACAGGTACAGCAGGTCCACAAGCAATGTCATTTTGTTCAACATCATTTTCTTATCATTGTTGATGAAATGTCACAGGAAATTAAATTGTTTATATCAGTGAGCCTATGGTAAAACTGGTTTCATTATATGTCGTTTTATTTAAGTCACAGAACCTTTCAACAACTTTAAGTGAACACTTACTGCATGTTCAAATGATATTTTGAGTAAATGTTTGCCACTACATGGCATGGACCACTGTTCCCCCTTTCATCATTGGAAACAAAGTCCTTAATACCTTTGCATCTAATCAGATCAGAGACTCCGGAAAACTCAGATAATTCATCCTTAAGATTTTGTTTCTCTGGAAACATCCTAATACCAAATAATACAGTAAATATTATATAATGGTATGTAATGTTGGTACCGAAATTTACTCTTGCACAATTGGAGGAGCTGGCTGTGTAGTTCTCTACAAAGGGGTTATCTCTGCATCTGACGCGGGAGCTTGAAGTGCACAGAACAAGAAGTGAGGAAAACAAAACAAAACAAAACATGGATGTAAGATGAGGAGACCCAGGGCAGGCTAGAACCCATAGCACTAACCGGCCAGACTGAAACCCGTGTTGGTTCTTGCTGCCTCTGATCTGGGTGACAAGGGTATCCCCCCAAAATCAAAACAAAACAAAACAAAACTGGAGCTGTTTTTGTGGAGCCAAACACACACACACACACACACACACACGCACACACACACACACACACACACATACACGCACGCGCACACGCACACACACACGCACACACACACACGCACGCACACACACGCGCACACACACCCAGCGCAGGAGTCAAAGCTGACGGAGGATTCACGGGTACGTAGAGGACTCACAGGCCTCCGGCTGCACTTTCTGCGGGTGAGGTGAGTCAGATCAGCAGCAGCATCTGGGAGCTACAAAATGGCTTCTGCCTTCCTTCCTCACTCCAGATCTCCCCACTCTCTCCCTTGTGGCCCACCCAAAGTAGAAACATATGGGCAAGTTTGAATTCTGTCTAAACCAAGGTAACGCATTACAAAGCCATCTCAAGGAACAAGGCCTTTTAGGACCTAGTCTTGGCTGTCACATGGTGCCCATTTCACCACACCCGGATCTCAAAGTGGTCACAGTCCCACCCAGAGTAAAAGGCCCTACAGCTCACTAGCAGCAATGTCAAACGGTCTGTGGCCATATTTTGAAAGGATCACGATGATTCTGTGGTGGGGGGAAGCGGGACGGTGGGTAGACACAGAGACAGTGAGTGACTCAGAGACGAAGAGAGACATTGAATGATGTAGGAAAGATAGTAAAATCTTAATAATTGGGAAATCTGGGGGCAGGTGATAAGGAAGACTTTTTTTTTCTGTATTGCTCTTGAAACTTTTCTAATCAAATTTCACATTTTTGAAAAGAATATGACAAAATGGAAGTAGCAACCTAAGAAGTCGATGTCTACCTACACGTATAAAGTGTATTACTTTTTTATTGTTGTGGTCTAAATAGATTATTCGAAAGGAAGAAATGTTAGTGAGGAGAAAACCTAACAGTAAGCATATATCCCTTGTCATTTTACATCAGATAGTTGCTCTCCCAAAATGTCACTGGCTTGACATCGCAAGAGAAAGAGCTATGTCACATATGCATCTGGTTTGAACAAGCTACATTTGCTTAGACACTTACGTTATTTAGTTATTTCAATAAGTTGCTATTTTTCTTCTAAATGGAAAAGTAACAACTTTCTATACCATGTTTTCTAAACTTG
>PVJL010010721.1:0-47327 GCA_004026885.1 Lyroderma lyra
TAACCATTTATCCATCAATGGACCCCCAGGCTGCTTCCACATCTTGGCCATTGTAAACAATGCTACAATGAACATGTGGATTCACACATCCCCTCAGAGTAGCATTTTGGGTTTCTTCAGATAAATACCCAGAAATGGGATTACTGGGTCCTTCTTTGTTTCTTGTTACAGCCTTTGTTTTAAAGTCCATTTTGTCTGGTGTAAGTTTTTTCACTTACATTCAGTCTGTGTGTGCCTTTCAAGCTGAAGTGGGTTTCTTGTAGGCAGCATATGTAAGCATCTTGTTTTATTTTACAGTCAGCCACCCTATCTTTTGATAGGAACGTTTAATCCATTTACATTTAAAGTAATTGATAGATGTGTAGTAATTACCACTTTATTATTCTATTGTTTATTTTATTTTTCATTTTAAAGAACTACCTCTCAGATTCCTTGTAATTATAGTTTGGTTGTGATGTATTACATTTTTCTTGTCTGGGGAACTCTTTATCTGACTTTGATTCTAAATGATAGCTCTGCTGGGTAGCATAATCTTGGTTCTAGGTCTTTGCTTTTCATCACTTTGAATATTCTGTGCCACTCCCTTTTGTCCTGAAAAGTTTGTGTTAAGAAATGAGCTTACATTCTTATAGGAGCTAACTGCTTTTCTCTTGCTGCTTTTAAGATTCTTTGTCTTTCACCTTCGGTATTTTAATTATGATATGTCTTGGTGTGGGCCTCTTTTGATTCATCTTGTTTGGGATTCTCTGCACTTCCTGCGGTTGTATGTCTATTTCTTTCACCAGGTTTGGGAAGTTTTCCATAATTATTTCTTTAAATTGGACTTTAATTTCTTGTTCTCTCCTGTCTCCTTCTGGTACCCCTATAATGTGAGTGTTGGTATGCTTGATGTTGTCCCACATGCTCTGTAAACTATTCTCACTTTTTTGGTTTTATTTTTCTTTCTGATGTTCTCTTTGGGTGTTTTCTACTACCGTAGCCTTTAAATTTCTGATTGGATCCTCTGCTTCATCTAATCTACTGTTTATTCTCTCTAATGTATTCTTCATTTCAGTTATTGTATTTTTATTTCCAACTGGTTCATTTTTATGATTTCTATCTCCATTTTTATGTTTCTTATCTCTTTGGTGCTCTTTCTGAGCTCACTAAGCATTCTTATATCTAGTGTTTTGAACTTTGCATCTTATAGATTGTCTCCAATTTGTTTAGTTATTTTTCTGAAGCTTATTCTGTTTTATTGTTTGGGACATATTTCTTTGTCTCCTCACTTTGGCTGCCTCCCTTTGTTTATTTCTGTGTATTAGGTAGGGCTGTGCCTCCCCATCTTGGTAGAATGGCCTTCTAGAAGGCTGCCTAGGAAAAAATTCAGCCATAAATCCCTCTAATTTTTATATTACATGACTGGACATGCCCTCATATGGTAAGGTCCTGTGGGACTCTGTGGAACAATCTACCTGGTTGCCAGAGCTGGGTGCTCCAGGTGTGTCCCTTGTATGGGTTGTGTGTACCCTTCTGTTATAGTTGAGACATGGTTGCTGTTTGCACATTAGTGGGAGGGATTGAGCCTTGGACTGATTGGTTTTGAGGACTGGCCATGACTACAGTGGAGGAGCTGTGGTGCAGTGCCTGACTCTATGGAAAAGGATTCATTTTAGCAGGGCTCTGATACCTGCGTACTCTGCCATTTGGGTGTCTTCCTTGGAGGCAGCCGGGTGACAATCTGGCTCTTATGAAGCTGGTCACTGAGCATGCCAGTTCCTGGTCCCACCTGGCCTAAGCCACAAAGTAATCTGATGATGGCTGCCACCCACGCTGGGTTTGGTGGGGCAAACTGAGGCTGGCTGTCACTAGTCCTGGGCTTAGTGCTGCTCAGGCAGAGATATGGAACATGCTGAAATCAGATGCTGCTTTTGGGGTTTAGTGAGTTTTGAGAGATTTTATGAAAGTCTACAGCATGAGGCAAGGCATGCCATTTGAACAGAAAAGTCACTGGAAGTAGCTTGGGTGGATCTGCAAGTTGAGTGGGCCAGGGTCTCAGAATAACCAAGAGAAATAATGAAAGGTGTTAGCCAGATTGATGGAGACTCATATACAGCTGCCTGTGTCTACACACCGGGAGGGGTTAGGGCTCAACAAAGAATCAATGGCTTCCACTAGCCCCTCCGTCTGGGAGAAATCTGCCCCTCCAGCCCTTTCCCTGAAGCCAGACACTTCTATTTCTCCATGAATGTCTCTGGCACTTTTGAAGCTGCTGCCCCAGCATCAGAGCTAGGAAGGATTGAGTCTGTCAGTGAGTAAGTCTGTGTCTGGCCCCTTTAAGAGGATAGTCTGGGACTGTAGCCACCCCGTGGCTCTGCTGCTTTCCACAACCGGAAATTATGGGGATTTTTCTCCCTGATGCTGCAACCCTGGGGTGGGAATCCTGGCATAGGACTGGGACCCCTCACTTCTCTGGGGGTAGGGGGACCTTCACAGCTGAGATATCTCTCCCCATCTTTATTGGTCACATGAGGGTGTGGGACTAGTTTGTTCTGCGTCTCTGCTCCTCATACCATTCTCTAATCTGGCTTCTTCTGTATGTCCTTAGTGGTAGGGCTTTGGTTCAGCTAGACTCCAGGAGATTCTTAGTGATGGTTTTTCTGTTATTTAGTTGTAATTTTGATGTGCTCATGAGTGTAGGTAAGCACACTATTTACCTGCTCCACCATCTTGGATGGAACTTGCCTAAAAATGCTTTTATATATATTTTCCTCTGTGATCCTTCTCTCAATCTTATAAGTTAATAAATCATCTGTAATTATTGTTACTTCCCGATTTTATAAGTGAAGGAGAAAAGCATTGAAAAATTAAATACTTTGTCCAGTGTCACATAGTAAGTACTGGCACTCGTCTTGATTCTTCTGTTTCCAAATATTATGGTATTTTCTTATTTTCTAAATGGACATAGAGCCCTTTGAAATAGGCTACTCTGTCCTATTTATCCTAGAACATAGCAGGTGCATAAAGTATATTTATTGAATAGATTATCTACAGTGGAATAAAATTGCAATTGTCAGTCTCTTAAAGAATCTTACCACTCAAATACAATATTTTATCAACATAATAAAATTATGTTGTGCATTTGAAAATATTGAAACTGCATCTTAAACTCTTCTAAATAATGTGCTTTACATAAATTGAGTGTTATCATGGGAAACATAATGAAGAGGCAAAAGATGAGTGTTTTATTGTTAATCTATTTGGGGTTAATTTCATTGTATTTGTTATCTATCACTACAAGACAAATTAGCCCAAAATATAGTAGCTTAAAAAAAAACAAACATTTATTATATTGTAATTTTTGTGGGTCAAAAATCTTGGTGCAGCTTAGCTGGGGTTTGGGGCTCATTGTGTCTCATAGACTTTGATCAGATATAGTCTGGGTCTGCAAACATCTCAAGGGTGGATTGGGCAAGGATACCCTTCTAAGCTCACTCATGTGGCTGTATTCTCAGATCTTTGCTGGCTGTTGGCTGGAGACATCAGTTTTGATTTTTTTTTTTCACATGAGCTTCTCCATTATGTAATGCAAACATAGCAGCTTGTTTCTCTCAGAGCAAGTGAGCCAAGAGAAAGCAAGAAAGACATGCAAAACAAAATCAGTCTCTTTGTAATTTAATCTTGGAACTGACAACCCAGCACTTTGCCTCCCGTTCATTAGAAGAGAATCACTAGGTTAGCCCATACTCAAGAGGATGGGCTTTTGTCATACTGAGAATACTAATAGGCTAGAATCATTGGGGCCATCTTAAAGCTGTGTACCACATTCATATTAAATGCTGTTGCTCAAATACAGTAAATAAGAAGAAATAAAATTCCAACTGACTGACCTCTCTACCATGTTCATACTTCCTAAGGAAAAAGTTACAGAAACCCAATTCAAACTATCTTCACCCCCACCCCAAAGTAATGTATTTGTTTATTTAACAAAAGAGTCTTGGGTGTGCCTTGAATTTAGGGCCAGCAGGATCCTGTTTTCCCTTCAACACTTAACTCTCTTTTTTTATAATAGTCCTGAATGGATTCTATTGATGTGTCTTATGTTGCATGCCCATCCCTGTGGCTAGGGGACAGAATTCCCAAATTAACCAGTCCTGTGTCACCTACCTACCCCCTGAAACCTGGAGGAAAGTGACAGGAGCAGAAATCTAAAAAGTGTAAACTGAGAGTGGGGGAAAGAAAAATTGATATGCTGGTACCACAGTAAGGGATATTGGTTAAGGGGCAGACAAATTACTATTTTCCACTGCACCCACCTGTCTCCTTTATATCCCTATCTGTTCTAATTCTTATAGTTTACCATGTTTTCAGTGGACCTAATGATGTCCAGGACACCATATCTTGTTTTAGTGGCAGGAATGAGAACTGCCTTCCTGAATTAAAGAGTTTATGCTAAATAAGTCCTTAAAATCAATGATAAATGTTAATTCATAGTTTTGTAGTGCAAGTGTTTTGGAAGGAAACTATTTCCTAACCTTTATTGTGTAACCTTTCATTAGTAATATAGCACATCCATACTACTGAATCCAGCTCATCTATCTGTAATTTTAGCATGAAGCCTTTTTACTGTGTTGACTTACAGAAAACACAGGTGTGTGTGTGTGCCTATAGTAATTGGGCTCAGCTGAGGTTACTTAGGGTTGAAATACTAGGTATCTAAGGTCACTGGTATGTAAAATGAAACCTAATAAACTGTAGTCACAGCTTTATAGCAACTTGTTTTGTTTTGGGTTTTTCTCCCCTACTTTTAGATATCTAAAAGATTATATCTGAGGGGTTAGCTGTGGCTCTGTCTTAGAATTACAATGACCAAGATGTGCAGGCAGCCTGGATGTCAGTCGATGCATGAATGGATAAAGAGGAGGCAGTACATATATACAATGGAATATTGCTCACTCATGGAAACAGATACAAATTCATAGATACAGAGAACATTTTGATGGTTGCCAGATGGTGCAGGGGATTTTGTAGGGGGTGAGTGAAAAAGGGGAAGGATTTAAGAAGTACAAATTGGTTGTCACAAAGTAGTCATCAGAATGTAGGGTACAGCATAAGCAATATAGTCAATAATATTATAACTATGTATGGTGTCAGATGGGTACTAGATTAAGGGTGACAGATGGGAGGGAAGTTGGGACACAATGTGAAAACGGTAAAAGGATTAAGAGATACAAATTGATAATTACAAAATAGTCATGGGCATGTAAAGTAAAGCATGGGCAATATAGTCAATAATATGGCAATAATTATATACAGTGCCAGGTGAGTACTAGATTAGTCAGGGGGATTTCTTAAATTATACAAGTGTCCAACCACTATTCTTTACACCTGACGTTAATACAAAATGATATGTCACATGTAATTGAAAAATTCAAAAAAGGGGAGAAAAACGTGATAGGGAATGAGAGGTTTGAATTTCCAAGTAAGTATAAAATAAATAAGTCATGGGGATGTAATATATAGCATGGGGAATATAGTCAATAATATTGTGGTAGTGTGGTCTGGTGTCAGATGGTTGCTGGACCTATCTCGGTGATCACTTGTTTAGGTATATAAATGTCGAATAGTTATCGTGAACCCCTGAAGCTGGCATAATATTGTATGTTAGCTATATTTTAATATAAATCTTAAAAACTTAATAAATGGTATCATATTAATACCACCACTTACTGTCATTCACTAAACAAATTACTTTCTTTTCAAACTCACAAGGTGTGTGTTTTTCTGATAACCCACATTATTATGGATGAATTTTTGTTTTATTTTGCATTTTTTGTTATTTGTTTTTGCTTATTAACCTTAAATCTTTAAATGATGGGATTTCAGGCAAAGTATGCGAGAGCATTTTGCAGTGGTTCAATTTTACTAAATTTACTTCAGTATATTCTGTTTAAATATGAAGACACTTTGATGGGCGGAATTTGTAGCATCTTCTGTCAAATAGTTTCATCTGCTTAACCATCTTCCTTCCACCACATTTTTTTAATTGAAAAAAATTTTTACTTGATTTCGTCAGAGTTTTTTTTCATTGTTAGACTTATTGGGGTGACATTGCTTAGCAAGAATTACATAGGTTCCAGGTGCACAATTCTGCAGTGTATCGTCTATGTGTTGTGTTATGTGTGGTCACCACCCAGAGTCAGTTCTCTTTCCATCACCCTGTATTTGACTCCCCCTCCCTCCTCTCTCACCCACTTCCCCCTGCCCCCAGTAAATAGTTTAGGTAACCACTAAACTATTAACTGTGTCCATGAGGTTTTTTTCTTTGTTGCTTTCAGTTTTATATTCCACATATGAGTGAAGTCATATAGTTCTTGGTTTTTTCTGTCTGGCTTATTTCACTTAGCATGATGATCTCCAGGTCCATCCATTTTGTTGCAAATGGCAATATTTCATCTTTTCTTACAGCTGAGTAATATTCCATTGTGTATATGTACCACAGCTTCTTTATCCAGTCATCTGTCGCAGGGCACTTTGGTTGTTTCCATGTCTTCGTCACTGTGAACAGTGCTGCAATGAACATTGGGGTACATAAGTCTTTGCGGACAAAGGTTTTTTAATTTTGGGGGTAGATAACCAGAAGGGGGATTGCTGGGTCATATGGTAACTCCATTCCCAATTTTCTGAGGACCCTCCACACTGCCTTCCACAGTGGTTGTACCAGTTTGCACTCCCACCAGCAGTGTACCAGAGTTCCTTTCTCCCCACATCCTCTCCAGCACTTGTTATTCCTTGTCTTGTTGATAATAGCCATTCTCACAGGTGTGAGGTGGTATCTCATTGTGGTTTTGATTTGCATTTCCCTGATAGCTAATGAGGATGAGCATGTTTTCATATGTCTGCTGGCATTTGTATGTCTTAATGGGTGAATTGTTTGTTCAGGTCCTCTGCCCACTTTTCAATTGGGTTTGTTATTTTGTTGTTGAGTCATAGTAGTTCTTTATATATTCTAGATATTAGATACTGTCAAATGCATTGTTTGCAATATTTTCTCCCATTTGATTGGCTGTCTATTTGCTTCATTGATAGTTTCATTTTCTGTGCAGAAGCTTTTTAGTTTGATATAGTCCCATTCATTTATTTTTGCTTTTACTTCCCTTGCCTTTGAGGTCAGGTTCATGAAGTACTCTTTGAGCGTGAGATTTATAAGTTTAGTACTAACGTTTTCTTCTATACAGTTTATTGTTTCAGATCTTATGCTTCCACCACTTCTTAACTTTCTTCTTTCCTTTTTTCATAGCCACCTTTTTCTTTGGAATTTGAGACCTATGCTGACTTGGTAGAATATTAATAGTCAGCATGAGTCAATAGAGCTGTCAAACTGGTTTAAAAATCAGTCTTCACATGTGGTAATAAAGAAGAACAGAACATGGAAGGCAGGCATAGCCCTACTGTGCTGTGCATTGGTCAGACCTCACTAAAAATGTTCTGTTTGCTTCAGGGAGATGTGGGTAAACTGAAGCACTGCCTGCGAATGATTAGCACACAAAGAGACATATGGACTGGCTGAAAGAGTTGAAGGTGTTTGTCTTAGTCCAGAGGAGATTTCCCAGAAAAACATAATCGCAGAGAGGAAGTTGGAGGCACAATAGTGTTACCATGTGCAAGCCAAGGTTTTGATTTGTGTGGCCTTTAAAAACAAGGCTAATGTCAATGAGTAGCTTTTAGGAAAGATTTTTCTTTCCCCAGAAAACAAAAATGAATCTTTTCTGTGACTACTATTAGCAGTAATATAAAACGAATGTATGCATAAAGAACCAGGATGACAAATAGGTTATATATTATGTGCTAACTCCACTCCATTGGTAGTAGCTGGCTACTGTAATGCTATCGTTTGGGGCATGGACGTTGGAGTAAAGTGCATCTGGCTTTGAATGCTAGTTCAATCCTTTCCAACTGCGTGACAACCTCTGATTCTCAGTGTTCACATCGCATGTAAAAGAGAAATCATAGCACAGTAGACTCTCTGTTAACCAGGCAACTGGCAAAATCTCAAGCAACCAGCAAAACTTGCCATTTGCTTGAGAGTGCCAGTTGCTTGAGTTCTGCTTAATGGAGAGCCTACTTACATTTATCCAGCATCTACCAATCCCCATGGGTGCCTGTTAACTGAGAGTCTACTGTAGTACCAATCTCACTAGGGTAATGTGAGGCTCTGAAGGAGATAACGCATGTAAAGTTAGTACAGTGCCTTACACATAATAAGTGATAAATGTTAGTATTGAGAAAGATCGTGAGGTCAAAGAAAGATTATGAGATCATGCTAAGTAGGAAAGCAAGTCCTGATCAATTAGTAGTGTCTTCTATGGGAATAAAAGAAAGTAGGCCATATATTTATCACCCTTGGGATATAGCTGAATGAAATAATCATTTATACACAGTCTTTGTATTTTATTTTTTATGTTACATAGTTATGTACTTATAAAAATAATTAGAGGGAGCATTGCCTTAAGTTAGGGACCTTCGCCCATCCATATTTCCTTTCTTTCCCTTCCTCTCTACTTGTATATCATAAGATTAAAATTAGGACTGTATAGAAGGAAAATACAGTTTTTGTGCTACTGTTGTATTTACCTTGCTAGTCTTGCAACATGAATGAATTGGAAGGAAATACACTTTACAATGAATAATGAATGAGCCTGTGCTTCTTAAATGTCTTAGTTGTATTATACTACAGATTAGGCATTTAGAAAGAATGTGAAGAAAATCAAATCCTAAAGCAAACTGTCTTCGGCCGAATCAAATATATTTTACCTGAATATACTTTTCTTATATTTATATTAAACTCAAAATAGTGTTTTTTAGTACTTTAGGGTATTAATAGACTGTACTTGGAGGAGGTTATCTTAACTATCCATGAATACTTAAGAAGAAAACTGTAAAATTGATGTGTTGGCCATTAATCTTTAACACTGTCTACTGTATGTTGTGAAGAACATTGCTACGGAAATAAAATGTGTCATTAAGAGAGATAATATTGCAAAGTCCTCTCTTTGGGTGTTCAATAACTTCTAGAAAGCTAAGCATAGCACATCACTTAGAGATGGCTGCCAAGAGGAAAATGCTAGTGGCTACTGAAGATAACTTTTGTCCAATGGGTATATTTGCCTCAGATATGAATAAGTGAGAACAACTGGATTATAACATAGAAACAAATTCCTCACTTGTTTTTTTGTTTTTTTTTCATGACCTAATGGTCAAGAAACAACACATCTATTTCCTCACTTACCCCTCAGCTTAGAAACATGGTGATATAATTCAAGGACGTAGTGTTGCTCCCTAGTTAAATCTCAGACTCTAGGATGAGAACTAATGGGATCCTGGCTCCTTTACTTAATTGATTTTTAACCTTATCAAAGTATACGAACTTTTCTAAGCATCTCCAGTTTTCCCTTCTGTAAAATGGAGATAACTGTTGTACCTGTTGTTCCTCGAGGAGATTAAACTAGATGAATAGGAATGCTATTACCATAGAATTTGCTCATGATAAGCCACAAGAGTAACTTCCTTAATTAATAGGAAATAATGGTTTATGAGCTAAAAGTCCTGGGGTCTGAGCTCAGCTTTAACACTAACTAGCTGTGTGATTTGGGGGGAAATCCTGTGTCTTCTCTGGATCTTAGTTTTCCTAACTGTGAAGTGAAAGAAATCGACTAAATGATCTTGAATATTACTTCCAACTCTAAATACCAGCCTGGTTAGCAAAAGCATTTCAAAACTCTGAAAGAAAGAGTCTTTACCATTTCTAAGTGGTAGTTAATTATTTCAGTCTTTACTTACACATTCCTTTGTGTGAGTGAAAAACTAACTGCTTTTCTCCACTTCTGTTTCCCTCAGAATTGTAATGCCTCTGGTTCAAGGGAAAGGTGTTAAGGAGAAAATTAACACCTTGTTGTGACTGTGTGAACACTAACAGCTCTTAATTGCTCTCTTTAAGATGGCTTTCTTTTAATGGGCTTGGAAATTCTATTTCAATTCAGATTCCTAATATGCCTCTAGCAAACATAAACCTATCCATTTTTAAGTAAGTTTTTTTTATTGAAGTCTAATATTCATATAGAAAAACACACAAGTTAAAAATGTACAGCTTGCTGAATCTTTATGAAGTGAACACACACATGTAAACAGCACTCAGATCAAGGAGCAGAACATTGCCAGCACCCCACAATTCTCCCTCATGCCCTTTTCCCAAAGTTAACTAACTCCTGTCCCCAGTTAACCGCTATCCTGATCTGTACCATCATAGATTACTTCTGCATGTTTTCGAAGTTTATGTGAATGAAATCGTATAACGAGGGTCACTTCTATTGAGGGTGGAATTGCTGGTGTGGAATTGCTGAGTCATAATGTAGGTATATGTTCAGCTTTCAGTGTTACTGCCAGTTTTCCAAAATGGTTCCACCAATTTATATACCCCCACCCCCCACTACCCCAGTAGGGAATGAGAATTCCATCTGATTATCTATTTTAAAATGATCTTTTTTAAAGTAGGCTACTGTTTTGAATTAGGTTATATAGATCTTTTTCCTAGTACCTGGACCCTCCACTTCAGGCGATGCTACACTCTGGTTAGCCATGGACATACCCTGGATATAGCAAGCACACAGTTGTCCTTGCATAACAATTATTAGTGTTCCTTTCACCTTCAAATCGTCTTAGGCTAGAGAGAATGAAAATGTTTAACATTAAATTATACTGATGGCTGCAGAAATCTTCAAAACATTAAATTGTATACTTTATATGGGCCTATTTTATGGTATGTGCATTATACCTCAATAAAACTGTTCTGAAAAATTGTCCTAACTTGGATGATAAATTATGGGGTCATTCTACTTTACCCCATTTCTACCACTTGTAAATACGCTTTAAAATGAGGGATAAATTTAACCCTTTTCCTGTTGGCCCCAAGAATACTTGCTGGTAGTGCTTGCATTTACCCCGAGATAACTTGTGGATTACAGTCCTAACCTTACCCTCAAAGTTCCATGCTTTGAAATTTACCACACACACAAAAATGTTATTAAATACTGATCATCACATGCATTTCTGTTACATTAGGATTAGAGACAAGTTCTGTTTAGAAATGACTTTAAGAACTGTTCTTATATTTTATGTTGACATTGAAAGCTGTGTTTATGTAAAATTAAATGAATGTGGTACTGAGCTGGACTTTTTTTTTCCTAAATGGGGAAAGGGTTAAAGTAAACTGAATGAGTGTGGCAGCTTTATTTAGAAAAAAAAAACAACACAAAAACCAAACCTCCCTGGCATGGTTTTTGAAGCATATGCTAGCAAGAGATACGACACAAAGCAAAGGAAAATAGATTATGCTATACCAATCCATTAAGCTACTGCTTTCAAAGGGGTTCCCTGTCACTGGCATTGAGTTTGTTTTCTAGTTTACTGAAAATAAAGGGACATTTAAAATAAACATTCCTTACAAATTTTGCCATGATATAAAAATTTTAAATTAAAACTGTGGTTTCTGTTACTGTTGCTGGGTAGCAAACCACTTGAGATCTCATGGTAAAAATATTGTCAATTGCTCTTGCAATTCTGTGGGTCAGGGATTCAGATGGAGCACAGCAGGGATAATCTGTCTATTCTATATTTTCTGGGACCTCAGCTTGTAGGTGGCTGAGACCTCAGCTCGGCTGTCAACTAGAATACCTACACGTGGCCTCTTCCTGCAGGTTAGTTTGGGATTCCTAATATGGCGGCTGGGTTCCAAGAGGGAGAGGCGCAAGAGGGAGCATCCCCAAAGGACGAAGTGAAAGTGAATGGCCTTGTGATCTAGCCTCTTACAGAGTCACTTTTGTCATACTCTTGATTAAGTTAGTTACAAAATTCTGCCCCATTTAAAGGGCGGGGGCATAGACTGAATCACTTGATGGTGACATGTGGAATGGGAGATATGGTGGGGTACAGCTTTGGAAAATATACCTCCCCTTTTATCTGGGTCTTCTCTTTCCTTCACCACTACTATTCCCATCCTGTTCAATTTTGATCCCACTCCCAGTAGTTTCTCCTCATTGTGGGGTCCTCCCTGTGGAAGGGGCTAGACTGCTCTACTCCCTCAGGCCTTCACATGGGACTCTTGCTGTCACTGGGTTTTGGCTTGGGCAGTTTCAGCCACTCCCTACTGAGAGTGGTTATTGAGGGGGTTCTCCTTTTACTCAGATCTGTCAGGCACCTCCTTGCTTCTCTGTGCTTTCTCCTGCAGAGATCCTTGTGGTTTGTCCTGACCAGCTGGGAATTTGCAATTTATGAGCTACTTTGTCTTCTAGTTTAATGCAAATGTTGTCCCTAGGGTTTTGACTTGGCTATGTAGTTACTCCGTTTTTATGTGAGAGTTTGGGAAGACTCAAAATTGTGCTGCCACTGCAACCACCACTTTATCAGAATTTACTCAGAGTGATCTTTTAAAAATGTGAGCCAGACCATGCCACTGCTGCTTGCAACTCTCCAGTGACAGCATTCCATCTCAACCAGAATAAAATGCAAACGTCTTACCTTGTGCAGTCAGTGTATGAGGATTTCACTCCTCCTTTTCTGTCCCCGTCTGCCACCCCCCTGTTCCCTGTGCTCTGGCCACACAAGTCTTCTTCCTGTTCCTTGACCTGTTTGCTCCAGGGCCTTCCAACTGGCCTGGCGTGTGCTTTCTGAATGTAGTTGCACGGCTGACTGCTCCTTACCATGCACATATCTGTTTAAATGTCATCTCCTCAAACTGAATTAGCTTCCCAGTTTATGGGTGTTTTCTAGTCATTCTTTACCAGTGTTTATTTTATTTTCATCATAGCATTATTATTACATGACATTATTTATTCATTTGTTTATTGGGTCCCCTAACAACAACCACTGTAATGTAAGAAATCTTGTCCGTCTTACTAAGCACTGCATTCTCAGTGCCTGGCACACAGCAGATGCTTAATAAATGTTAGTAGGTTGAAAAATAGATGGGGAAGGGAAAGGGAAGGAGGAAAGAAGAAAGAAGGGATAAATGGAAGGAGAGAAGGAAGGCAGGGAGGGAGGGAGGGAGATGGCATTCCATATTCCCTGATTATATCATTATGACCTCTAAGCTGCTTTGTCTTATGGATCTCAGTTTACTGAAAAGCCTTCCTATCTCTAATAGTCTTTGACATAGTAGACCTGTAACATGCATGAGGAATATGCCCAGGGGGCATTCTTGTTTCCACAAATTCACAAATATTATAACATAAATTTTCCTCCATAAAATGGAGTAAAGCATAACTCTAAAATTCAAGTGGCCTCTTAATGTTTCTTTGAATACAGAACTAAAATGGTTTCTAAAGCCATTGAAATAAATTCGGCCACTAAAATAAATGCTACACTACATTACACAAGCTTTTTATTTTCACGAGGTTCCTATTATTCTCCTTGATGCCCTATGGTTTGTCAGATAGTGAAGTCCAGCTTAATTTGAAAACCTGCCATATTGACCTGAAATAGGAAAGACAAACTGCCCTTGGGCTCCCAAAATCTGATATCACTTTGTATCCTTGAAATTGTATGTTAACAAAGGCATTTTCTTTAAGTATGGTGCTTCATCTTCATTGAACAGGGATTTGGGCTTCTCCCTCTTTTCCTCTATGAATTCTTTTGTTGTGGAGACACACTTCCAGAGCCATGTGTTCAGCTGCTGTGCTGTCTTCTGAACCTCACCTTCAGTAGGTCATTTCCTCACACTCCAAATCCACACTTGCCGGAGGTTAGGGGTCAGTTCAGGCCCTGACGTCATGCCTTGATTGTGTTGGTACACGCGCCACCGCTTTTCATCAATTCTTATTTCCCTTTCTTGGCTCTACAGAAGTTTTCCCTGCTGAGCAATTTAGCATCTACTGAATACTATGAAACTGTTTACATGAAGAAATGTGGCCCCAATTCAGCTCTCCTTTCCTTCATTTATCTCTTGCTTATGTCTTTCTTTATTGGGTATCTCTCTTTTCTTTTCTTATAGGTAATGCAATCTGCACAAAAATGATTCCGCTGCATAGCTTGGTGGTAGGGCTTATGGTTTCATACCCGTTTTACGAACTATTTTCTCTGGGAAAATATTCCAGCACTCTATTATTTTTTATGATACACCCTTGTGTACCAAGCATTTATATGCATTTATGTCATTTGAGTTCTACCATAATTCTGCAACATAGGTGATCATATCCCCATTTTACTGGCAAAGAAACTAAGGCTCGGAGAAGTTAAGTGAAAGCAAAGTTGGTTTTTATTTTACATCTGTGTAACTCAGTGTTTTTATTGGTCTTATTGTGTGTGAGGTGTGTGTGGATATCTATTGATTTTTTTGTAGTGAGAGCAGCATAGTCTAATAGAAATACAATATAAGCCACAAATAAGAGTCACATATATGATTTTATATTTATTATAGCCACATTTTTAAAAGTCAAAAGAAATAGGTAAAATTAACTTTAATGGTAGATTTTATTAAATGAATATATCCAAAGTACTATCACTTCAACATGCAATCAACATAAAAATTGTTAATGAGTTATTTTACATTTTGTATTTTGTACAGTTTTTCAAAATCCAGTATGTACTTTACACTTACAGTATGTTTTGATGTGAACTAGCCACATTTCAAGTGCTCATTCACTATGACTTGCTACTGGCCACTTGTACTGTACTGGACAGAGAGAAGGGAGGAGGGGGAAACAGAGTACTAATGTACAAAACTGGATTCCCTATACTTGTAATCCTTAATTCTTCAATCTTTATGCTCAAAGGTGAACACAATTTTTAATGCATTTTTCAGAGTTATTATGTACCTCAGGTATGTTTGTCCTCTTTTCCTGCCTAATGCAAATAGAGTCACGCTATACATACTTTTGTGTATTAGTGATTAAGACTATATCTTGAAAGTCATTCCATTGTGTAGTACTTGTGTGTGAATGTCTGTGTGTGTGTGTGTGTGTGTGTGTGTGTGTACATGTGTGTTCAATTAAATTCAATAAAAATCTATTGACAACCTACTATGTGTTACACACTTGGCTAGGCACTTCTGCTATACTCATATTAGTGAACAAAACTGATAAATGCCCCTGCCTTTGGATTTTACATTTTAGAAGAGAGAAATAGACAGTAAATACCTACGTAAATATATTATATAGTATACCAGGTGATAAGTACTATTATTTTTAAAGAGAAAAAAAATGTGGGAGGCAGGAGTTTCCAATTAAAATAGATGCTCAGAGTAGACCTCACCAAGAAGGTGAGATTTGCTCAATGACTTGAAGGAGGTGAGGAGGTAAATCTGGCGGGTAGGGCTTTCTAAGCAGGAGGAGGACAGTGTAATAGCCCAAGGTGGGCAGTACCTGGCATCTCTGAGGAACAGTGAAGAGGCCAGAGTGTCCATAGTGAAGTGAGAATGGGGAGCATCGGCGTGAGTGAGGCCAGATTGGAGAGGGTGGTAGTCTTTGCAGGTGACTGTAACCTGGCACGCTGCTGTAAGAGTAAGGAGCAAGCATGCAATGTATGCCTGTGCCATAATTTCTTTACCAGCCTATCAAGAGGGACACTTAAGCTGTTTCTGGCCTGTTTTATACTCTAAACAACAACACGGTATATATCCTTGAATGTTTTTGCTTGTGTGTGAATTTACATGTAGAATAAATTTCTGGCAATGGAATAGGTAAATGTGGGGATGCTCATTTTTAATTTCCCTAGATATTGCCAAATTGCTCTCTAAAGAGGCTGTACAAATTTAGACTCCCATCCACATGCATGAGAGTGCTTGTTTTCCTATCACTAGAGCCGGTAGTCAACAATTTTATTTTTGCCACTTCTATAAGTAAAAGTGTTTTTGAATGGAGGGAGTAATGCCCCCTCCATTCAAAGTCATATAATAAAATGAATTCTGCTCCACTGCTTTTCCTTTTTTCAGGGCTCCCAAACTTCTTTGCACTTTACATTGATTATCACAAATATTGCTTTGTATTTTAATTGTTTATGTCCTGTGTCTTACTCTTTGTTACAAGCTCCTCAAGAGCAGGACTAACCTCTCATTTTTTATACCCCCTCCCCAGTGACTACAGTTTTGCTAAACACACAATAAACAGTTATTATGTGTTTCTTGATTACTGACTTAATTGAGTTTGAATTATGTTATATATCTTATACTTGTGTTCATTTAATAATTAAAGTGACAACAGTACCTGTCAGTGGAACTCTTTGATTTATTGGATTACATGTTTTGACTACTAGCTGAGAATGATTATGTATTCTATCTGTAGTGTTCAGAATGGAAATAGTCAATTTGTTTCTAATAGTCAATCTTATTTCTAATCCCTAAAGTAAGCATTTCTTTAAATATACAAAAACCTGAGTAGGACTGAATTGGATACTTACATAAGTGATAGTAAATACTGTTCAACCAGATTCCTGTACCTTAGCCTGCTTCTATCTGGTTTGTCATCTTGAAACCGAGCAGCAATTTCTGGTTTGTAGCCTTGGGCATCAGGCTGCTGAGGTCATTAGGCCAGTGACTATACAGTCACTTCATTTTGAGAGTCTTGAAAATGTGATTTGAAAATGGACTTGGACTGAGGAGCTAGATCAGGAAGGTGAGCAGCATTTCCTGGGCTGGTTTTCCTGTACACTTGGATCCCTGGAGATAATAACAAGTGTTCCACTTTGGAAATGGTATACTGACTCTCTCTCCTCGGTGCATATAAGGATATTAAGAGTTCTAAGAAATTCGGTGATAAAGAAACCTCTTTATTGCAGCGTTTCTCAATTGATTTGACCACATAAAACTATATATTTCCTGGTAACACCTATCAATACATCACAGGATACCAGTTTTCCACAGAATAGAGTTGGAGAAAAACAAGAACAGTTGTTTTTCTCTTTTGTACCAATAGAGGCAATTATTTAAATTGATAAATAATTATATATATATGTAAAGTTCCTAGCATGTAATTATTAAATGAATAGTTAGTTGGTATTGGGTATGGGCTAGTTTCTAGCCAGTTGACCACAGAAAGAGGCCACAATAGAATTGAACATTTTAATTTAGTGATCTAATTTTTTAATAGACTACATTCTAGGACTAATTAGAAACATTAAAGCTAACTTGAGAGTTTAGGAGCAGATTTAAGCCTTAAAATTGATATATGAAGAAAATGATAATTTTTAAAAATAAGCCTAGTTGTTAATTTTCCCTGTCTATGTAATATTTTCAGATACCTGAAATTTAGAGGACTACTTCTAAAACTTCCATTTGTATTGTCAAAAATGCTCTTGCTTGGATTTTAAATTATGGAGATTTATTTAACAGGCACTCAGAACTTTTATCTGTGCATAGAAATTCTGAAATGTGCCTCCCCTCCTTTTGTTCCAGCTTGTGTTCAGGCTCTCTGATGCACTCAGCTTGCTTCTTCCTCTGCTTACTCCTCTCTCTTCTCTCTCAGTGCTCCTTAAAACATCCACTAGGCTGGCAATTAGGGGCTGAGCACAGACGCATTCTTTAATTTAATTTCACATTCCATCGTTTGAAACATGACCGAGTGTGTGCAGCTTTTGGCCTTCAGAGTGCTGGGAAATCAATATGTTAATTTAGCTCCATCTTTTCAAATCATCTTGGAGAGGAGCAGGCACCCCCTGAAATGAGAGGCTCACACTGGCAACGGGTGGTTCTGTGTCTGAGACGTGGCCTCAAGTACTTGTACGCTTGTGCCCCACCCTGCTTTGCCAATGAGTTGTGTTCCAGAGTATATTAGTAAATTGACTGTTTGGAATTTTGAGCCCTTTGTTTTCTTCCTACTGAAAAATATTGTTCATAGTTATGATTTCCTATCAGCCCTTAAAAGCCCATTAACCCTTTAGTAGTCATGTCTACCCTGCAGCCCAGGATGGCTTTGAACGCAGGCAACACAATTCTTAAAACTGAGATTTTTTTGCTACCTTTTTTTTTTAAGCTCATCAGCTATTGTTAGTGTATTTTATGTGTGGCCCAGGGAGGCCAAAACGTTGGACACTGCTGCCCCTAAATCATGCTACAAATAGTTAATCCATGGAGGCTGGAGTGGTTACAAGTATGTTTCCAGCTGAGTAGAAATAACAGCCCGGCTGTGTTTGACTGGAGTGGTATTTCCATTAATGCAGCTATGGCTGCATTCCCTTTTAGCATCCAGATCTTGCTGGTGATGCAAAGTCAGCTTGTGGTAAGAAGAAACCCCCAAGGTTTTTCCTGCATCAAATAGCCTAAGGCTAAGGCCACAGCTCCCCAATTTTTTATACCTGTGCAGTTAAATGTTTTATATTAATGAAAGTATATCCCTGTTACATTCCATCTCATTGGGTTTTGTCTCATTGTTCATGTAAGTGGAGTGTTTTATTAACCTTCATTGAGTCATTATTTAATACCTCAGCTTTATCTCGGTAGGGTCGCTTTTGTATTGACTTAATTTTATTTCTGTGCCTTTGTACAAACTGTGGATAGAAATGTGAGAATTGACAGCTTCAAGAGCTGTAGTTTTCAGAGCATTTTCATAAGAAAATGTTATCTCACTGGAGCATCCCTCAAACTGTGGGCTGAGCTAATGATCTTGATGATTTTCATGTCTGTGGATGGCAAAATAGAGGCAACAGATCAAGAGTAAACAATGACTTTGAACCATACTCTAAACATTTAGTTTTGTCCTTTTCCTAGTACATGACAATAGCACACTGAATTGATTCTCAAGTGTACTCTTCTCTGTCTTTGAGTTATGATATACTACGGCTGTTTGGAAAGTATCCAGCCATGTAATATGAAAATAAGAGGCATTTATGGCTGGATTTTTTTTTCTGGACAGTCCTTGTGTGTGTGTGTGTGTGTGTGTGTGTGTGTGTGTGTGTGTGTTTTGCTCCCATCTTCTAGCACCATTCAAATTTACCATGACTATGCAGAGATTAACCACAGTAATTCTGTAACCACTACTGTGGTTAATCTCTGCATAGTCATGGTAAACTTGAATGTAATATAAATGCAATGTGGGAGCTCAGTACTTCTGTTTGCTTTTGATATTTTCTTAACATTACAGCAACAAAAAATCCTCCGAACAAAAACAAAAATATGACCCACAATGAATTGGTCCCGTTTTTTTGTTCTTTCCAAGACCAGACCTATTATAACCTACTCCAGCTTCCAAAGGTCCTGCTGACCTGAGTGTAAATGAGGGCCTCAGTAACTATTAAAATATCTTTTCTAGGCTCTGCCTCTCATCACCAGTTCCATTGTTGTCCCCCACTATTAGAAGAATTATAGGAATTTCTTCTCTTAAATTTCAACATACCATCTCTCCAACTCAACTTGGAAGTCCTTTGTTCACTTGGCCTAACAGGCATGTCCAACCTGTGACCCAGGACAGCTTTGAATATGGCCCAACACAAATTCTTAAAACATTATGAGATATTTTTGCAACTTTTCTTTTTTTAGCTCATCAGCTATTGTTAGTGTTAGTGTATTTATGTGTGACCCATGACAGTTCTTCTTCCAATGTGGCCCAGGGAAGCCAAAAGGTCAGATACTGCTGGTGTAGAAAGTTCTGTTTTCCCAGCTGCATGTGTTGGGGAGGGTCTCTTCTCTTGTAGCTATATGGGTCCCCTCCCACTCCTAATTCTCTGAGGCATAGCTACGAGCCTGTGCCTCACCCTCCTTTGAATCTCCAGTGGACTTCAAAAGTCTGCCCAAATGGGAAAAGTTCTTTTGCTCCCACTTGCACTATACTTAGTTACATAGACCTTAGAGCAGGTTGCTCTGTGCTCTCCAAATCCTAGGGGCTTTAAAGAAGCAGTGTTTTTCTATCTGCAGTCCCCAGAGCTCTGGCACACGCCTAGGGGGTAGGGATGATGCACACTGATGACTCAGAATCAGGCAGCCCTCTAACCTGATGCCATTATGCTGCTAGAGGAAGCTTTCCTGTGGCAGCAGCCTTCTCTCATAGAATGCAATATTCCCTTGGTGGTTTCTTATTCCTCTCTTAAAGGCATACCCCATTAGCCCTTGAGACTGCCCAGCTGGGGCTGAAGCTTAGAGCCAACAGGATTTATGACCTCAATCTTGAACCCCACCAATAAAATATCTTTTGTGTCATTTCAGTAATATTCCAAAGGACTCGGCTTATTTGGGGTTGTAGCTCTCTACACCATCCTTTGAAATCATCCTTTAGTATTCTTTTTGATTATATCCCTATTCTTCCATGTTGAATTAATTTCTCATTTACTTTCTGTGTCACTTACGTGTGTGGGTCCTGTTTTAATAAACTGAAGACTCTACTATCATTTGTGGGGGAGGGGTAGCAAAATGAAGTTTGGGGACCTCATCCCTAGTGATGCTGGTCTAACACATCTGGAATAGGGACTAAGAATCTGTATTTACAACAGGAACGGCAGAGATTCTGAGGGCCGTGGTCTGAGGATCACATTGATGCAAAGGCTAAGGTAAAAGCATTTCTAGTCAGAGAATTATTCATGCAGCTGAATACATATAACTGAGGCAGTGGTCCTCAAAGTGTGGTCCCTAGACAGCAGCAGTGTCACCTGGGCATTTGTTAGGAATGCCAATTCAGACCTCCTGAGCCAGACGGGGCCCTGCAATCTGTGTTTGAACAAGGGCTCCAGGGATTCTCAGGCTCACTCAAGAGTAAGACCAGCTGGATTAGGGGAAGCAAAGTGCTCTGTGGAGATCCATCCTATTGGTTCTCAGATGCGGCTGCACATTGCAGTCACCGGCGGAAGCTTTAGAAACTGGGTCACCCTGCCAGCGATACTGATTGTGTTGGTCTGGGATGTGGGCTGGGTGTTAGGATTTGCCAACCGATTCCCTCCCTGCTTTCATGTGCAGCAAAGTTTGAGAACCACTGCCCTCTAGCTCTGGGTATCTGAGATTTTTTTTCTCAGTCTGTAATGTGAGAACTCTTCAAGGCAAGCGTTGCCTTTGTCCCCAGTTACCAGTGATAAAATGCCACTGCAACAGGAAAAGGGCAAATATTACTACGTATAGACAGTGCCTAGCTGACATGTGTATTTTCCATAGTGTACCCTCACACTATAACCTGGGCATGGGAAAGATAAGTGACCTCCTCCAAACTACTGGGAAAATCACAAACGGAGAAACGAGAACATAGTGTACGGCCTTCGTGCCCCGAGCTGCTGGCCAGTCCACTGTGCCAGACAGTCTCCCACATTACTCATTTCCTTAATTCCCTCAGGTGCGTTATTCCCTGTGCTGGCAGATTCTCACTTTTATTACCATGGAAGTAATTGGCAAGATTGCAAGTCCCAACCAACAAGATCTGTAGCGTCCCCAGCTGCGTGTGGCTGTGTGAGTGCATTTGTAGACAAATGCTTCAGTGATTGGTTATAATAAAAAGTGTGATTTGAAGAACTGGGTGTCTGCTAAACAGAGGTTATATAAAATATTAATTTTAGTGATGTTCACCAGAAAGTGCCAGCAATTTGCAAATGACATTCCCTGATGGATGACATTTTTACCTGGTTTTCTCGGTGTTGTTCTTTTAAGCACAGGCAAGCAGTATTAATGTGCTGCCCCACCTCCACCTGCAATAAAATATATAGCAAACAGAGCATTTAATCAGTGTCACTGGATGTATAGTTCTGTAACTCTAGCATTTCTCAAAGTGCTTCTTCAAGGACATAGACGTTATTACTCATTGCTGAAACCAATTGATTTTACCTTTTATAAGCCTGCAGGATACAAACATTTGACAGGAGTCGTGTTGGTTCTTAACCCTCCCTTCTTCCTGTTACGAAGTCTGTGGTTGTTTTAACAAGGCATATCAAAAATGAGTCATTGAGCCTCCGCAGTGTTCCACAGGAGAAAAACTCAAGGCCATTACCTTGTTCTAAGACATTACCTCACCATGGCACCAAAACATGTATGTTATGTCTCTGGTGGGCAGAGCTGAAGGGAGACAAGCCGACATCCTGGCAGAGCTGCCTCCATCTCAATTGACTCGTGTATAAATTCCTTGCTTGTCTTTTGCTTCAGTGATTATGTAATTTTCTCTCACGTTAGTAGCAATTTTTCAGCCTACTGTGAGAAATCATGCCTGGTAGCCTATTAATCCCATCAAAGGTCAGTCAGACTGACTAAAGCTATTTTTTAACATAGAGACCATCACTTGCTAGGAAGGCAAAAGTGGTCATGTATATCTAGCATTCTTCTCCTCTTGATTAGATATATCAGAAAACTCTAGTGCCTATCATCCACTCGCAGACCTTTCCGTTGAAATAACTCTTTAAACATCTAAGCCTTGAAGAATAAATAATGAAAGTAGTTTATTTCCCCCGCTAAGTCCCTGATCCTTAGATGCTTCTCCTCAGAATTCCTTCTTCCTCCATCTTGCTCCAGAAGTGACCTGCTTCTTCTGATTTGGAGTGTTTCTGGAGATATCTTGTTAGCATGAAGTACTTTCAATGTAAATACAATTCAGAATTTAAAGCTGCTTCTTTGTAACAATAAGAGTATTTTAAACTGAATTTTTAAAGTAAATCAAATTAAAGCATGTATAAAATATTTATAAGCTGTACAATGGCTTTCTGAGATGTGATGATAATTTGTTTGGTAGCAGGATTAAAGATGATTGGATTGGTAGGAGGCCTGATACAAAGTGTTGGAAATGTAAAGATGACCAGGACATAGTCTCTGCCCCCAAGGAGCTCACAGCCTAGTAGGAAACACAGACATGTGAACTCAGATTTACAGTGTATTAGGGTAAATGGTTTAATGGAGGTACATGTGCTGTGTGCTAGTAAAAGCTCAAAGAAGGGAGTAGCACCTCTACCTGGAATGATGGCCACCTTCTCTGCTTTGTGCAGAAATCTGAAAAACCTTGATGAATTTTATACAATTCCCATAGGGAGCCCCAGGAATTGAGGCTGGTCTTGGAAAGGCCCAGTGTCACTGAGCCCCCCAAATATTCCTGCCATTTGCTGTTTGGTACACTTAATTAAGACCTGGAACTTCAGCCCTCCGATACAAGCTTTTAATTACTATTCAAATATTCTTTGAATGGTGCTAATACTTCAAGTTGTCATCATTCCTTTACATCTCAGTGTGGATGAGCTTCAGGAGTTTTTTCTGAGCATGTTTTTATACTTTAAGGAAGAAAACTAGAGCCACAGTGTAGTGAGACCTGGAGGAGGATGGGAAAAGGGGCTCAGAAAGATGGATGATGGTATCAGAAGAACAGTCTTGGGGGGGCCCAGAGTTCTGAAGATAACTATACCTGTGCACTCTCTTCCTGAGGATGTCCCAGGTCAGCAGTCATTTTCTCCTCCCTGCTCATTTTTCTCCTCTACTTCCCCCCACCTCCCCTTTCTCCTCCTGTCTCTTCTCTCAAATCCAATGTATAATTCTTTCTCTGAAATGGAGTATAGGTAAGTGAGTTTTCACACCATTTATAAAATTTAAAGAACTGCTTCAGCTTCACTTATCAAGAGCTTACTACTCAACATATATCTTACATATTATTGGTTTCTCGTGTGTTTTCAGTAAGACAATGTGAAGGTGTCTTAGCACATTTAACAGAGAGTCCAGATGAAGCAAGGAGTATAACCAGCAGGGATGAGGATCAGGTCTTTCAGCCCATAGATGGAGACCAGCCTCCTACTAAAATCTGTCATATCACATTCTTGATTTTGACTAAAGACCCATTCCTTTAAAAAGAAACAAGCTATGACATTGCTCCTGGCTACTTCACTTGCATATGTAGAATAACACTGCCCGAGAAGTTCTTCATTGACTAAAGAAGAGCCACTTCAAAAACTTGCCATGGGTGTGAATCAACACGAGAACTTTGGCACCCAGAGCTCTCCATGGACAAGACAGGCTTGAGGTGTTCAGACAATGGCCAGAAATCCATTCAAAAGGACGATTCCTGCAGTGGGTTGAACATTGCAGGATTCCGTAAGAGACTCCAAGGTCTTTTTCAACATGTGGCGATCATATTGTAAGGTATATACGTGTCATATCATTGTGTTATACACCTGAAACTAATATAATATTGCAAGTGTCAAGTATAATGAAGGACAGAAAGAAGGAAGGGAGGAGGAAGGGAGGGGAGGAGGAAAGGAGGTTTTTAAATCTGTGAAATATCATTATCAGGTAAGATGAACAGGCTGTGACCAAGGGCCATCTCTTTTCCAGTCATGCACTCTATTGAAGTTGCAAGACAGTAACTTCTTTAATAAAAAAAATATAAATATACAGACTTCAGTTTGATATCTATCAAATAGGGATTATAATCCAGCCTACTTCATAAGGTTTTATAAGAATTAGATGAGTTATTTCACATAAATCCCTTAGAAGACTACCTGGAACCTAGGAAGCACTAAGTAAGTATCGGCTGTTATTAGTAATATTGCTGTTATTGTTACATTCTGCAGTCTACTTCCCAGAGAGGGGAACACAGTAGTGGCTCTACAGACCAGGGAAGACATAGAGGGCTTTGCTTAAATGGAAGTAATATTCTTTGTGCCTAGTTACACTCCATCCCAACAGGGAAGAATAGAAAGAAAAGAGAAAGAAAGCCCAAGCTCCTTTTCCACCTCACACCCTTTTAAATAACTATGACTGTTAATAGTAACTGTGACTGTTAATAGTCTTTAATAAATAGAAACCTTCTAGAACTTATTTATGACTAGATGGGGATTCAGTAATTATAACCCATTCATTTTCTCTCAAGTGTAGGTGGACTTCTTGTTATGAGATAAAGCACAACCCTGAAAAGTTGAACTTAAATTAAATGTTGGTCAAGGATCTCAGTATAAAAGCAGTAATAATCCGTAACCAAATTGTTTTGTCCTCTGCTGTTTTCCCGAGGCATACCTCGAGGTTGTGTCGGCTGATGTGCGTGTTATGATGCTCCAGCCAACCACACTGAGGCTCCTAATTAGTAGTGAAGTGACTGTAGCCGAGAGCCAGCGCAAAGGAACGCAAAGGAACGCTAGCTCCTTTCATCGGTAATACCCAAAGGACATCTTGCATTTTCTTTACATTGGTCAGCTGTTGCCCTCTGAGTTTTTCCTACTTCTTGTTCATTCTCTGCCCCATTTTTCTAGGCCAGAAATCAAAAATGGAAGCTATTTTCCAGATGATTGTTTAGATCCAGTTTTGATTTGGACAGCCAGATGGCCTCTCTCCATGGTCTGCATCACTCTTGATTTTCTTGTTCACAGCTGCACTGCCTCTTGGCACCTTGAATGGTGTAGGAGGCGTGATGCCCCAGAGCTGTGCATGGCAGGCAGCATTTGCCTTGTTAAGCAGTGTAAGTGCTTGCTGCACCACTTGGCAATTTGTGTCACTCGAATACACGTGGGAAGACTTGGAGACCTTTCAGAGAAAAACATAAACTCTTTGAGAATGTGAGAAAATAATGCATACTTAGCAGATAGCTTTGTCATTGGTGATTTGTATATAATTATTACTCACTTTTAGAAGATACTTAAGCCCTTTGTCCAGGATGAGAGGATTCATTTATATACATCATCATTATCCCTACTGACATGTGCTTTGGTGACATTAATCTGTGTTTTATTTCCTGCAGCAGTAATGAAGGGGTTGTCTTCTGTGGCTTTATTATGTTGTCATGTTTTTTTCCAGTGATTGTCCTCAAAGTACAAAAGAATTATCTCATGTGGGGATAAACTCCAAAATAGCTGACATTTAACAGCCACACTGGCAGGCATCTCGTTTCCTTCCACCTCATTTTTTTCCCTGCCAAGCTGAGTCCTGGCGAATTATCATTGACTGTGGTCAGACTGGTAGTTGTTTGTAATTTTATGTAAGAACACATTTCAGAGGTGGAACTTGTTTCCAAAGACTAGATAACTTGTACAGGGGCAGGCTGGATGGAACATCCTTTCACACCCGCAAATGAATAGCTGATTTGAGGGAAGCTTGGAAAAATATTGTGGATTACCGGGGTGGAGGGTTTGCACAGCCCACTAATAGCTGCAGTTGCTGTCCGTCACCTCTTGAGTTCAGGAGTCAACGTCAAAATCTGGTGATGGAAGCACAAAGGGTAGCACATACGCCAGGGCCTGTTTTGAGGACAGCAAGAATTAGTTTACTGGTAGAGGTAATGATCCAATTTTAAAGCTACAATTTTTTTAAGTATCTCTTACCACTCTTATTTGCATTTTGCAGTAGCAAAACAAACTACATGGGCATGGTTTCTGTAAACAGAATTTTCAACAATATGATGATAGTGACTGTTCTCAGTACTTCAGCTCAGTAGTCACTGGTGACAGCCTCATATACAAAACACATTAAACACAGGGACTGATGAAGTGAAATCAACCAATATTGTTTATTAATTTGTTAGATGTTTTAATAAAGCCAACCCCCAGGGCACAATCAATCTGTGTAACTACTGCACATTGTCTAGTCTCCTACTAAGGCATTTAACATATTACCTTACAGCTGTGTGCTTTCATGTCTGTCTCCGTCAAATAAAGGCTAGTTCCTGGAGGGCAGGGATCTTGCCTCATTTCACTTTGGTTTCCCAGCATAAGCACAGTAGTACAGAACTGTGCTAGTGGTGGTGAGGCACTGAAGTGCACCAACTATTGAACCAAATATTGCATCCATTTGCTGAAAGTTTTAAGCAGATTTTAACGATTCATACACATTTTAAGTTGTACAGTGCACACTATGAAATAAAAATAAGGGGAAGGTAGGAAGGGTGTTAACAACAGGTTAATGAACCTGGGAGAGGAAGGCTGCAGACATGCTTCCAGACTCCAGCCCCTTTTTCTTCACTGTCAGCAACTTTGACTGAGGGGTTGGGCGTCACCTTTAGAGTCTCCTCTGATCAGGGGAAATGAAATTGTTGACACAGTTGTATGGCAGGGAGCTTCCAACTAGACCAGGTAGATTGCCTGCAGTCTTATATCTCCTCGTTGACAATTATGCCTTGACATTTAATGTTACATAAACCTTGTACTAAGTAAATATAAATTGCCAGAAAGCTTTTCAAGTTCATAGAACCATTATCTCAAAATAGAAAGGTGACTATCACAGAAAGAGCAAAAACATGGCAACCCAGTTTTAATATTATATGAATTTATTATGTGTCTGGCACTGAGCTAAGTGCTATGCACATATCAACTCACTCATTTTTCTTAATAACCCTCTAAGGTAGATGATGTAATTATCCTTATTTTATAGGTGAGGAAACTGAGGCAGAGATGCTCAAGGTCACATCACCCAACCCCAGGCAGTCTGGGGGCAGAAGCCATCCTCTTCCCTGCTGAACAGTATTGCCTCTCTTATTTAGTTGTTTAATGAAACACAGAGATTTGAGGAGGCTGGGGTTTGAAGCTTCTAGCTCTAGTATTGCTTCACAATTCAGCCTACAAACACTAAAATCCCTTGAAATTGATGTCTTAAACTCGTACTTTTCATTAAACACACATTCAGTGAGACTTGCTGTGTGCTAGACTCCAAAGGAAAAGCCAAGATAAAGATGACATACCTGTCCTTAAGCTTTCCACTGAGTAGGGAGATGGTATGTGACAGTGTTAATTGGGTGTTATAGGAGTGCCTCAATCCCAGTGTGGTTGGGATCAAAGTAGAGAAGGGATCACAGATAGTTGAGGATGGGACATAAGGCTTATGGAGCCGGGAAGCTTGGAGACAGACTCTGAAGGATAGGTAAAGGCTTGGGGTTGAGCCTGTGGGGGCTTCATTTTAGGTACAAAGAGAAATAAACAACACAGAAACAGGCAGAGCAGAAAGCATAATGGAATAGCATGTACCCAGCTCTGGCTAGAAAACATGGCAGGTGTGGCCTTGGGTGACAGAAGAAATTACAGGCATATATACTGGAAGACAAAAAGAAGAATACTTAAAGATTTTGGAATAGGGAAATGACTTGTGCTTCAGAAAAATTAACTGTTAACAATGTTTAGGATGAAGGAAAAGCAGGATTCTAAGTAAAGATATATCACAATGGTGTCAATCAAGCAGGAAGGGCTTAGCTGAGGATGACTGGAAAGCAAACATGGGATGAAAAGAAGTGACCGCACTTATAAAGCACAAAAGGAAGAAGGAATGGAACATTTTGCCAAGTCAGTTGAAAGGTATGGACTAATCGGAAGCAACTGAAGTGGTATCGGGTGGGAATTGTGGGGCCTGTATAGAACTCAGAGCTTTCATTAAATCGGGCCACCTATCTGGCATCCAGGCCGGAATTGTGGTAATAGGTAAAGGTGCCTCCGAGCACTCTTAGGGAGCAAAAAAGTGTGCTTGCTAACAAGGATAGAAACACCCACACTGAAACAGTTCCACATCAGATTAAGTATGTATAAAATATTATAGTGCATAATCTTTATTGGGTATGCATTTTTATCCCAGATTAATTTCAGCGTACTTCTGTTGACAGAAATATTTCTTTTTATGTTTCTAAATTAAGTACATTTTGTACATATTTTTTGCAGGTTTCATAAATTTTCTGTTTTATTTCTATAATAGAATATACGGGAAAGTTTTATTTTCTTACTAGATTTGTTCGGGGAAAAATAATCAAGACTATTTTATGCATCGATGAGGCTTTTTCATGTTATGGAATCGTTTTGGAGCTCCAACAACAGAACAGGGCATGTGATGCCTTAGCAAAGCTCCTGACACGTAGGAGAACTCAGATGGACTGGAGTGTTGGAAAAGGAGGTGGTATCTATAGCACACAGGGGTAAGGGCCAGACTCTGAGAGTAGAAAGCCTTTGGTTCAAGTCTCAGTTCTGCTGCTTTTTGACTGTGGCCCAAGACAAGTTCTCGGTTCACCTTGATAACCTCAGTTCCTCGTAGGGTGCCGATGAAATTTACCTCACCACACTGCCACCAGCTCCCCATCACTTACACCTAACACAACCATTATTGGAGCACTTGTGTATGGCTTAATATCTATAATAAAAATTATAGAAGCCAGGTGCTTACCAAAAAAACAGTATTTATGAAATGAAACAGTATTATATGGTATAAGTTTCTAGACTAGTTTTGATGTACAAATCAAGGATCTGTTTTCAAAAGCCAGGTTTACTGCTCCAGTGGGTTAACTCTCAGTTGTGCAGCACACAGTGTTGTCGAAAGGATTTTCTAGAGACTTGCCTGAGGCAAGGGTTGAAGTAATAATACTTTGGGATATACAAATCCAGGTCAGCGAGGTGACTAAAAAGGGAAGGGAGTCACAAAAAGACAAGTGAGGTATCTGAAGCAGTCAAACTCACAGAAACAGAAAGTAGAATGCTGATTTCCAGTGGCTGCGTCAGGGGTGAGGGAGGGAAGGGAAATGGGGTTCAATGGGTACAGAGTTTCAGTTTTGCAAGATGAAAAAGTCTAGAGCTCAGCTGCATGACAGTGTGAGTCTACTTAACACTGCTGGACTGTACATGTAAATCTGGTTAAGGTGACAAATTTTATCATATTTTTAAAAAGTGGGAGAAGGAGGGAGGCAAGGGAGGAGGCAAAGCAATGAGTTGCACTGCTGGTTACCGCTTCACAAGGCCACCAACAGTCAGCCAGCTGCTTGGCAGCTGCATTCACTTGACGAATGGAACTTTTCTGGACCTGCTGGACGAAAGAACCAGGCCTCAGAATAGCGCATAGGCAGAAGGCGAGGGCTGTTATCCACCCATTCCCCAGCTCCCATAGGTGAGACTGCCCCTTAGGGAGTGAACTCCCCCACATTTCCAGGTGGTGCTGAGCCTCTCCAGCTGTTTTGTGGGATGCCAACTCCCACATCTGTAAGTAGCAGGAGAAGCCAGAAACTCCAGGTGCATGGATGACGGATGGGCCCAGCTGCACAGCGGCAGCCAAAAGGGAACATCCAGCACTCACTCCTAGGACAAGGGTGCTGGTGGTGACACCACGTAGGAGGAAGCATGACCATGGGAATCTGAAGATGGGCAACTGTATCCCTTTTTGTGGTGACAGAAAAATTGGTGCTGCACCCCACCTTTCATTCTTTTTTTGTTCTTATTTAATGACATAAAGACATTGCTATTAGTCAGTGTGTCTCATATTAGGAGCCAATATATCCTTACGACTTGGCTGGATGGAGAGTGTGATTTAAGATTGTTTCCCACATTCTCTGCCCTCTTGCCTTAGGAAATAAAGAGAGTCCTAGGTACTCATCCTAGTTACTTATTATTGCATAGTGCAATGAAAGTAGCAGTTTCAAGATATTTCACATTTCTAAAAAAATGTTAAAGTCTTTATATTTCACAGTCTTTTTAATGTTCAAAATATCAACAAGCCTCACTGTAGCAATTGTGTTCTCACTTCCAACTCTGAGCCTTTGTTTCATAGGAAAATTTTGTGATAACAGATCACAAGTTCCCTTATATTTTCTTTTGGCCCAACTGTTTTATTGTTTTGTTTTGCTATCATCATCATTATGTTTGGGAAGGCAGATCAGTCAGTATGAAAAAAAAAATTAATGTAAGCGGCATTTTAGAAGATGTGAAAGTATATCATGTTTAAAAACTTTCTACATTTAGAAAAAGTGAAAGTTATACTTGTTTACCTCCGGGTAAATGGTGGCATAGTATAGTGTGTAGGGAAATGGATTTTTTTTTTACACGTCAGACGTGTAATGTGCCGACGTCGTAACAAGGTTTGTGGGTGGCACATCTCACACAAGCGCGTGAACACCCAATCATCACGCTCATGAACTACAAAAGGATCGGGAAATGGATTTTTGATGATAGCCCTCAGACCAAACTCATGTGACGGCCAACTAGATAAAAGGATGTCAGAATGGAGCATGCAGACTCCGGGAGTGGGGCCTTCCCAAATGCGGGAATGGAGCTATTTGTAGGGGCAACTGGGCTTTTCAAGCTTTCGCTGCTTTCCGTCCTCCATCCCCATTTCCCCTATAGGTCGGGTAAGAATCAAGAGAACACGAGAACTGTTATCTTAGTCTTATTTCTTTTGGGATGATGATCTAAGCCCTGAATTTTAAAAGGCAGTGATTTAGGAAGAACTGCGCTCTTAGATGCCATGAGACGCCACCCTGAGTGAGCAGTGCAGTGTCAGCCCCGGCTCAGAGTCCTGAGGGACAGTAGAAGTGGCGTGGAGATCTATCTATCTATCTATCTATCTATCTATCTATCTATCTATCTATCAATAGATAGATAGATAGATAGATAGATAAATATTTTGTCTCTCTTGTTAATTAAGCCGGGGATGTCATCCAGTTATATTCTGTGTGTGCGTGTATGATTCTCCATCCCATCTAAAATCCCCAAGAAATCCTGCAGTGTGTTAGTGCAGCTCGGAGAGAGAGGCAGGCACATAATACTTACGAACTCAGAAATGTATGGGTTTTGTTTAAATTTTTGATATTACTGAATACAGTTGAACCTTTGCATATTTTCAGTTTTACATTTTATTTGGTTTGCAGAGCCTTTTAATTTATTTCCACCTAGATTATTCTTGAATGGACACCAGAGGTAGCTTTCCCACAATCTGTTTTCCTTTGTCAAAAAGAAAAATAAAACTGTTCTCAAAAATCGCAAGAGATTATAATTATTGACCAGCAGCTTGTCACTTAAACCCTAAGGGACTATTAAGAGTCGAAGGAAGAGGAGATGCATTTATGGTAGTGCGTTTAATAACTCGAATTGCTAAACAGTATAAAAGGGAAGAATAAATCAGCCATGTTTATCCAAAGAAATGTTACTGTTAAGGCATGGCGTTCGAGCATAAGTGGACTACATTGCTGGATCCAGCAGTAGTATTTTCTCACTAATTGGAGAAAAAGGTGTTTTCTTTTGTGTGTTTAATTTGTAGTAAATTAATACAACGTTCACAGATACCATCCATCAATCACTCAAGAACTTTCAGTAAACATTCACTGAGTATCTACTATGGTCTCGGTTAAGGAGTCCCAGATTAATAAACAGTATCTACCCTCAGAGAGATCAGGAGCTAGTTAATGAATTAAACAGTGATAAAAAATAAACATTCATGATAAATGCCTGGAACACAGTGAGGAGGTGGAAAAGACTTTGCAGAAGAGGGATCTTTGATCTATGACTAAAAGATAAGTAGGTGTATTCATTAAGGTAAATAATGCTAGCTGCTAGAACAGATCACCTCCTACCTCACACAGGAAGAAGTTTACTTCTCTCTCATGTTATAGGCCAATAGCCCAAAGCAATTCAGCAGTGGTGAAAGGTGGCTCCACAAGGTAATTTGGGGACCCTGGATCCTTCCAACTTGCTATTTTACCTTTTTCCAGATCCTTGGAATAAGAGGTCTGCAGACAGAAGATTTTGTGGCCAGACCAAGAAGTGGCCTCCATTCACCGTCTGTTTTCTGGGACTCTGATATCTGGCCCCATCTAACTGCAAGGAAAATGGAAAATCATTGTAACCATAGAGAAGAGTAAAACACAGATATTAATAAATACTAGTAATTTTGCTACAGTGAGTTTTTGTTTGTTTGTTTTTAGATTAAGAAGTAAGGTTGGAAACATAACCAGGAGAGAACATGAAAACACACAGTGCTATGGAAGAGGGAGAGAGGGAGGGAGTGTCCTCTTTGGCTCACTGCTCAGCTCGGGGAGCAAGGAGGTGTCAGTGAGATACAATACTAAAAGGGTAGTTCAGGGCCAGATTATAAAAGCCCATGAACAGTTTACTGAGAAGTTTAAGGAGTTAAGAGTTCTCCATTGTTGTTTTAACATTACAAATAAATATTAATTGACTGATTTGCTGGACTGAAATGTATTTTTGAAATAGGCATTATATTTATTACTTCAGATGTGGGCTATTATATTTTGATCATGCAATTTTTAAAAAGTTCAGCATTGTTTTCTTCAATAAGATTATAATCGTAAAGGTAAAGGCTGTGTTTATACCTCATATGTTTCCCTACAGTTTCCCTAGACAACTGAGGTACTAGTATATTCAGTGTTTAATTAATTAGCTGATAGTTTAATAATAACTTTACAGAAATTGGTTTTAATTAAAGAGGTGCAAGAATGCAGTATCACTAGCCCATGGGACTAGATCTAAATAATTTAGGAGTTTGTACTGACTAGTAACTGAGGGACATCTGTGTTGTATCATTAAATCAAATATGTTAATTACCCACATGCACAAGGCTTTTGTTTGGGACATCCTTGTGAGCATGAATCCTTGTTCTCCAGATAGTGAAGACTTCACATTTAAAAACGTATGATTGTGCTTGGAAAACCATTATGACATTTTCGAGAATACTCTGTTTAGTTCTATATCTAAAACTGTGGTTGAATTTACTCTAAAATTAGATGTCATCTTGTTGAAATCAGAAAACATTTACGATTGATATATGAATTTGGTCTCCCTGACAATGGTGCAGTAGATGGAGGAATGGGTGTTTGTAAACAGGTTCAACACGCCGAACTGTTCACTTTGTTCACTCCCCACTGTGGTCCTCTTGAGCATCTCAGTTGTCTCTTCATGGAAGCTTGTAACCATAGTAAGTTGTCCCACCAAGCTTTACTGTTGTTTATCATATGGACAAATACTTCCTTCAGCTAGGAAGCATCTTCATGAGTGACTTGTTAGAGAATTGAGGGCCTGCCAAGTAATAATGATAATCTGGTGCTCTCTCTCTCCATAGCTACGGCGTTGGCCTCTTGCATGGTGACACGCTTGCACCATTGACAGCGACTCATCATGGCTCTGTGCTTTGCTTTTACTTGAAATTGTGGCGGGGCTACATCACTTTAGTTTTCACTGCCCACCATTGTATCATAATGTCTTTAAGCTGGAGACAGTGTTGTCAGCTCTTCCAGGTGATAGGTGAAACTTAAAAGCAAATTTGCTAAGTTTACAAGTGAGATATATAAAAATCTAAATCTATTCATTTTAGCTAAACAAATCTTGAATTGTTCCTCACTGGAGTTAAGTCTATATTCTGATGTAATTCAATATTCTGCTCAGGGAGCATCTGCCTAGGAGCCAGTCAGGAATTCCAAGGAGAACTCCTAGCTCCTTCCCCAGTAGTGCTCACCTTGTGGGGACAGAATACCTCCTGGAGGAGGTGACTGTGAGCCAGGTTAGCATGGAAATACACCAAAACCAGCACTCAGCAGGTGCTCTATGGGTTCTACCCTGCCCTTATGGAAAAAATAATCCTGAATATAGCTTTACCTTTAACTTCTGAAGCGTGTGGACGGGGATAAAGGTTTGTGTGGGTACAGACTACAGAACGTAAGAGGAGAGAATAGTTTCCCAGTTATATTGATTAGCTCTTCTGTCCATGCTTGGGTGCATCCCTAAAGAGTCACATCCCCCCTGGTTTTTGTACCCCTTTTTGCTTCTATGTGCTTTACTTTTCTTAATCTCTTATTTCTCAGTTCTCCTTTTTCCCTCCATTACACAGTTGGGCTAATAGAAGTAAAACTGTTGCATTGTTGACTACATGGTACTGTTGGTGGCAACTATTCCAGTGTCCCTATCTTCAAGTCTAATAATGAGAAATCTGGAGGGTTCCTTAAACTGAATCTACAATTCTCTCTCAATTTCTCATGTAGGTAGTATTTTTATTTTAACACAAAACCTTTCTTTAATCAATGCTATTCTTCCAAAAGCAGACTACTATAATAAATATCTAAGATGAAAGAGAATAAAGTTACAGTAACCTTAGCATATTTTAGTCTATTGGTTTAAATCAATCTTCCTATTACTTAAGGAGATGAATTACAGTTCATTTCCTATGCTCTTTTAATGATCACATGTAAAAAGTTTATTTTATTCTCTTTTATATCTGTAGTTTGGTGACTTAACACCTTTTTCACAAGTCTTTTTTTGCTTATTCTAAGAAACTGTATTCCTATTAGTGTGTATCATTTGAGACTTGATTTTAAGATTGTATTCTTTTTACTTTCTGTAGGTATTTTGGCACTCTGATGTGATTTAGCAGATGAGTTTAAAACTGCTATTCAAAAGCAGCTATATGAGGGCTGTTCAGAAAGTATCCAGCCATGTAATATGAAAAATAGAATTATTTATGGCTGGATGTTTTCCAGACAGCCCTGGTATGGCTATAGAATTGCATAGAGAATGTCAGCCCTGGGTTGAACCTGTTGACTCTGGGTTGACTAGACAATAGGCCAGCTGGGACAAGGTGGAGGTGGAAAGGCTGTCTCATTCTCCCAGTGGGTTATACTCACTGAGGTTATACCTGTGCTCAGCTTCCTACAGGACCTGTGGCATCCTCCCCTTGAGGATGGACTGAGCATCCAGATGCCTGCCTTTCTCTGACTGTCTGTATAAACAGCTGGCACCCTACATTGCAGCTCTGTGGCACTGGGCACTGATAAGGCTGCTTCCCATGTTTGTCCTCTTAAATGGATGCACTCAGAGGAGTGGGAGTCCTTCACTGGAACTCAGACTTGAACTGTGACCACAGCAGCACTCTGACCCAGAATGCTTCTCTGTGGGATGATGAAAGCATCAGGGGGACCCCTGGCTTATGTAAACTTTCCTAATAAAGCCTATTCTGTAACTCATGCCTTGTGATGTAGAATTCTTTCCAAATTCTGGTGCTTGACAGGTAGAATTTACCTGGACGAAAGGAAGTGAGCTGATATAATCACCTATTATTGAGAGAAGAAAAAGGCATAACTGTACTCTGTGATACAGATAGTAAGCATATTAAATTGTAATGCACTGACTCTGGTTTGTTGGGGCTCACTTTGTAGAGGTGGTGGAATCCATAAAGGGTACCTCTACTGGTACTTGGTTGTCTGCCTGAGAAATGAGAGGAGTGTGAGAGTGGTAACACAATGAAATAACATACTTCTGTATTAGTTAAGGTATTAACTAAGGTACAAATTTATTTCTCTCTCATGTATTCATCAGGCATAAGTAATCCATGGTGACAGGGACCCAGGGTCCTTCTACCTTACTGTTTTCTCATCCCCATAGCATTTTCTTTATCCAAGATATCTCACAACCACTATATCTAAATTTCAGCCAATAAGAAAAGCTAAAGAGGCAGGTGGGGCATTCAGAAGATGGATTCATCAATTCTGCTCACATTTAATTGTAGAGGAGGCTGGGAAATGAAGTCATTCCATTTACTCCAGTTTGCAAAATTGCCAAATTACCTCCACAAGTAGTCTGACTACTCTGCACTAGTCAGTAAAAAGGATTACAATTTTATAAAATGACTTCTAGGAGGAGTCAGTAAAACACAACAGAAAATATACAAATGACTTACAGACAACTTAAGAGAACAGAAATAGCCTCATCAATTTGCCATAGATAAATCATTGTCTAATACATGGCTGAGAAAAAGCAAGTAATCTGGGGTGAATGACATAGGTAAGGACCACTGAGAATTGAGTTTGTTTCTTTCATCAAGTCTACAGACTAAGAAATATGGAAAAACAGGTGGACTAATAAATGATGTCATTTATTCAGCATTTACTCTTTGCCTAGTAGGTGTCAGATACTGTGTTAGTAATTATGAAAATGAGATCGATGGAAACATAGTTTTTGTTCTTGAGTAGCTCATGTTCTAATGAGGGAGACAAACATGTAATTAAAATATCGTAATGGATATACCCAGGTAAATTCAGGGGTTTTATAAAAGAACAGTAGAATGGGAATAATGGATGGATATTGGTGGGCAACCAGCAGTCTTTGATACAGTTGGTATAGTAATTAATCTATTCAATAATGTTAAGTGTCTTCGAGGCATTAGACCTGCTCTATGGCTATAGTGGTCATCTATCTATCTATACTCTATCATTAATCTATCTATATCTATCTATCTGTTATCTATCATCATCTATTATGCATTCATAGTGAAAAGTCTGGGATTTATACGTATAAAGTCTACAAGAGTGGTCACCTCTGGGGATGGATGCACATCTGTACAATGTAAATATTTTATAGAACGCAGCAGGTTTTATCCATATAATTTTTAAAATTACTTTAAAAATGGTAGCAAACAAATTGGAACAAAGAGTCTTAAAAGATCCTGGAGCATCTGAATAGGAAAAATTACACTGAAAGTACAGAACATGGAGATTGGACCTAAGATGCACAGTAAATAAATGCTGTGCTTGCTTCATCCCATGAACATATCAGAATTACAACTAAATATAGAATAAACAACCTGGAGAACCATTTGAAATCTAGCTGAACAGAAGTTTTATAATTAAGAATATAAAGAAGAAGCCATGTCAAGACTGGTAGGAGGGATGAGGATGTGAAAGGCACTGGTTCCACTCCCTAGTGTGGCTCTTGAAAACCAGGAGAGAATTTGGCCACAGAAGTTCCCACGGAGGAGCAAGGGACCCCAGCCCCACACCAGGCTTCACAGCCTGGAGTACTGGTGCCAAGAAGAGGAGCCCCCACAACATTTGGTTGTGAAAAACTGGAGATTCTGACCTCCCAGGTGGGACAGAAGGCTATGGGACACACAGATGTCCTGTTAGAGGCCTGCCCAGGCACTCACCCTGGGCTCCAGGGGAGGGATGGTGACTTGGAGGAAAGGGGCATTGGGGAGTACACAGGGACAGAGGCTGAGCTGTGTAACTTCAGGGTGAGGGCTGGAGCACAGTTGCCCTCATTTTTTCTGTGTGGGGTCCTCCTCTTGTGTAGCTGGCAGGCAGGCACCATCTTTCCTGTGATGCTCCCCCATGTTCATGGCCGAATCTGAATCTGAATTGGTCTGGTGAACTTGGCTTGTTCTACCCTGAGGACTCACTGATACCCCACCACACCCAACTGTATCCTCAGGAGGCTTTATCAGTGGCTGAACCTTACAGGAGCTGGCAGGTGGCAACAGGCCTCTTGCAGAGCTACTCCAGACCCAGTACTGGTGGCAGCCATCCTTGATTCACAGTGTGGACTCACCCACACACCTTCAGGTACCACATAAGCAGTGACCAACCATGGATTACTTTGTAGCTCCTACCAGGTAGTTCATGGCTGGTCACAGGCAGTGGCTAACCTGGGCCTGCACCAGAGGCCCTCCCAAGAGGTTCCAGAGTGAACATACTTGGAGATTGATTTCAGACCACCACAGACCACCAGCCAATTATCCCCACAAGTGGTACACACAAAGGCACCAGAGCCCACTGGCACAAATCTCACTCTGTGGTGCAAACCCCCCACATAGCAGCCCATAGTTGTGGACCTAGTCACACCCCACAACCAGTCAGCCTGAAGGTCATTCCCATTTACTGACACGCCAATAGCAAAAAGGCGAAATTGTAACAGGAGGGCACATACAACCCACAAAAGGGACACTCTTGGAACACCCAGCTCAGATGACCAAGGAGACTATACTACTGTGCCCCACAGGACACCTACTACAAAGATCTACCTAATACATAGAAACAAACACAGAGAGGCAATCAAATGAGGAAACAAAGAAATACAACCCAAATGAAAGAACAGGAGAAAACTTCTGAAAAGGATCTGAATGAAATTCAGGAGACAAGCAAACTAGAAGATACAGAGTTAAAAACAATGGTTATAAGAATGCTCAGGGAGTTTAGTAAGAACTTCAGTAAAGAGCTATCAAGCATAAAAAAAGGACATAGAAAGCATAAAAAAGCACCAGTCAAAAGTGAAGAATAAATAACTGAAATAAAGAATGCACTAGAAGGAATCACCAACAGACTAGATGAAGCAGAAGATCAAATTAGCAATTTGGAAGACAAGGTAGCAGAAAACACACAACTGGAACAGCTAAACGAATAAAGAATACAAAAAAATGAGGGTAGTTTAAGAAACCTCTGGGACAACATCAGTTGTAACAACATTTGCTTCATAAGGGCACCAGAAGGAGAAATGAGAAAGCAAGGTATTGAGAACCTATTTGAAGAAATAATGACTGAAAACTTTCCTACCTGGCAAAGGAAATAGAAATATAAGCCCATAAAGTACAGTGAGTCCTAAACAAGATGAACACAAGCAGACCCACACCAAGGAACGTTATTATTAAAATGGCAACGGTTAAAGACAAGCAGAGAATTCTAAAAGCAGCAAGAACAAAGCGGTTAAAAACCTACAAGGGAATCCGCATAAGACTGTCAGCTTATTTCTCAAAAGAAACTTTGCAAGAAAGAAGGTATTGGCAGAAAATATTCAAAATGATGAAAAGTAAGGACCTACAAACAAGATTACTTTACCCAGCAAGGCTATCATTTAAAATCAAAGACAGATAAAGAACTTTCTAGACAAGAAAGAACTAAAGGAGTTCATCACCACCAAACCAGTATTACAAATAATGTTAGAGGGTCTTCTTTAAGATGGAAAACTAAATTTAAGTATGAATAATAAAATGACACAACTACATACCTATCGATGTAAATGGATTAAATGGTCCAATCAAAAACATAGAGTGGTTGAGTGGATGACAAAACAAGACCCTTACATATGCTGCCTACAAGAGACTCACTTCAGATTGAAAGACAGACTTAAAGTAAGAGATGGAAAAAATTATTTCATGAAAATAAAAACAAACAATACTTATAGCAGACAATATAGATTTGAAAACAAAGGCTACAGAAAGGCGAATCAAGATGGCGGTGTGAGAGGACGTCCCTGAAATCTCCCCTGGAAATTACGAACTGAACAGCCAAAATTAGACAAGGGAATCCCCAAGTGACACAACCTCAGCTGAGAGATCCATCCACCATAGGGAAACACCCAAAGGTTATAGAAAGGGAGGTTAATGGGAGAAAAGGGAAGGGAGCAGTGAGGAGACTAAGATGACAGAGAAGGACCAAGAAGGGGCTGGGGAAAATGGGCTGAAGTGTAGCACAATTTCAGGTGGGCAGAGGAGCTGACTGTGGAAGCCCTGTGAGATAGGCCCAAGCCCAAGCCAAGGAGCATTAGGGCCCCAGCCAGAACACCATGTCCTGGATGTGATATGTCCTGACTAAAGGCAAGCTAAAGTGCCCGGAGTGAAAACAGGGACCCAGCCAAACTTGGCCTGAAACTAGGAGCCAACAGGTGCAGGACTTGTCCACAAATTGGCCCTTGATGAACTTGAGACTAAGTGCCAATAGCTGCGGGGTTGCTGACCAGAATAAAACACAATCCTATGTGAAATGCTGTCTCAGAAGAAGAGAGAAAGGTGGTGCCAACAGTGTGTGACCATCCCTGTGCACTCCTGACACCCACCCCCATCCCCCACCCCCCACCCCTGCTTCATGTGCTTCCGATAGAGGACCAAGCTTGCTTTGTGCTGCAGCTGCCCCAGCTCCAGTGCACTCCTGACAGTGCCAGGCGTGTATTACATGCACGCCAGGCACAGCTGGGTGCTTCTCTGGTGGAGGAGTGGGCCTATGCTGCAGAGTGCACCCACCTAGGCCCTGAGTGCTCCTGATGGAGGTAAGCCCTGTTTCACAGCTGAGCCAGCACCCAGGGTAGTGAGCAACCTTGGCACAAACAGCAGTGATGAACTGCACTGCCCCCACCACTGGGCAGAAACTGTGAACATGAAGCCGGCTGCTTCTCCCCCACCACCATTACCCTGTGCCGCAAACAAGCCCTGAGCCCTGCCCAGCAAACCCCACCCTCACGGGAACCAGCAGGGGGGCTCAGGGAAACTGTAAATCAAAGACACAGCAGCTTTTGCCTGCACCAATATCACTGCCCATCACATTTTTTTCCCAAAGAGGAGGTGCATAGAAACCAAGACTCTAAGAGTGAGAAAATTAAACAATCAAGAGAAAATACTGTAAAACAGTGCAGCGACACCAACTGGGAAGTGAAAGAAAGACCTCTCCATATTCACCAGGAGAAAAAGTCTTTATACTCAGGAAGGGAAACATATCAACTACAATGAGTTCTCCTGGGAACAAAGTGTCTCAGAGAAAAAATGGAAAATCTCCAGGAAAAAAAAATATAGATTTGGAAATATATCATCTAAATGACACAGAATTCAAGAATGCACTCCTAAAAATACTCTAAGAGCTCAAGGATTGCTGGCCGAAAACTCAGATAAATGATCTCAGAAAGGAAATCTCTGAACAAAAGAAACACTTTAACAAAGGAATTGAAACTATAAAGAGGAATCAAATAAAAATTTGGGGGATAAACAATGGAATAAAAGAAATAAACCATGAGCTAACTAGCATAGGAAGCAAGACTGACCAGATGGAGGAAAGAATTAGCAACATCAAAGAAAGTAACATGGAAGTTTAACAGAAGGAAAAAGAAAGAGATTTGAGAACCAAAAATAATACTAATAATAAAATAAAAAATCTCTATAAGAACTATCTGACTCCATTAGAAAGAACAACATTAGAATAATAGGAACACCAAAAGAAAAAGAACAAAATTCTAATGAGAGCTTAATCAAAGAGTATAACAGAATTTTCCAAACCTATAGGAAGTAGTGAAATCCCAAATTTAAGAAGAAAACAGGACCCCTAGCTACCTGAATTTCACCAGACCTTCTCCAAGGCACATTATATTGAAGATGTCAAAAATCAAAGAAAAAGAAAGAATTCTCAAGGCAGACAGGGGGAAAAAATTATAACCTTCAAAGGAAAGCCCATCAGGCTGTCATCAGACTTCTCAGCAGACACTCTTCAAGCCAGGAGGGAGTGGAATCATATATTCAAAATATTAAAAAAAGGAACTACCAGCCAAGAATGATCTATCCAGCAAAGTTATCCTTTAGATATGAAGGAGGAATGAAGACCTTTTGAGACATACAGAAGCTGAGGGAATTCACCAACATAAGGCTGGCACTCCAGGAAATACTGAAGGAGGCTACTTGACCAGAAACAAAAAGACAAAATAAATGACAAAAATTTGGGACAAGAAGTATAAAAAGGGAAGAAGTAAAGGTTTAAATTCCCAAAAGATAGTAGAAATTAAAAGTATGCTTAGGAGCCACTACATACATGAAACTTTTCTTTTCATAAACCTTATGGTAGCTGCTTGAATAAATAAATAAATAAATAAATAAATAAACCCAGAATGAAGACATATAACCAAAAAAAAAAGGAGGATACAAAAGGAAAAATCATAGAACACCATCAAACTAAAAAAACAGCAAGAAAAAAGCAAAGAAGAAATAGAGACACCAAACAACCAAAATCAGAAGACAAAATGGCCATAGAAAATCTTTATATAGCAGTCATCATTCCAAATATAAATGGAGTGAACTCACCAATGAAAAGGCACAGAGTAGCTGAATGAATTAATAAACAAAACTCGCCTATATGCTATCTCCAGGAGACACACCTCAGGCACAAGGACAAACACAGATTCAGAGTGAAAGGGTAGAAAACAATACTCTAAGCAAATGGCATCCAGAAAATAGCAGGAATAGTCATACTTATATGTAATGAAACAAACTTCAGGATAAAAAAAGGTAATGAGAAACAAAGATGGACGTTTCATAATGTACATTTCATAATGGACAATACGGCAAGAAGACATGACACTCATCAGTACAGGAAGTACTAAATTCTATAAAGCAACTACTTAAAGATCTAGAATGTGAAATTGACAAAAACACAGTTATAGTAGCGGACCTAAACACCCCCTTGACAGCCATGGACAGATCATCCAAACACAATGAGGAAATATAAGCTTTAAATGATACATTACAACAGTTGTAGATAACTGACATTTATAGTACACCCCATCCTACAACAGAAGGCTATACATTCTATTCTAATGTACATGGAACATTCTCAAGGATAGACCATATGCTGGGACACAAAACTAGCCTTAGAAAATTCAAGAAAATTGGAATCATACAAAGCATATTTTCAGACCACAAAGCATTGAAATTAGAGATCAACTGCACACACGCAACAAAAGGCAGAAAAAAACACATTTACATGGAGATTAAACATGTTATTTTAAAATGGATCAAAGAAGCAATAACAGAAGAAATTTAAAAATACATAGAAACTAATGACAATGAAAATACAACATGTCAAAATTATTGAGACACAGCAAAAGCAGTAATGAGGGAAATTTATATCATTGCAGGCCTATCACAAAAATTAAGAAAAATCACAAGTAAACATCCTAATATCCCACCTTAAAGAACTAGAAAAAGAACAACAACAACAAAAAAGCCCAAAGTCAGCAGAAGGAAGGAAATAATAAAAATTAGAGCAGAACTAAATGGAATAGAAAACAGAAAAACAATAGAGAGAGAAAATTAATGCAACGAAGAGCTGGTTCTTTGAAAAAATCAGTAAGATTGACAAACCCCTGGCTAGGCTCACCAAGAGGCAAAGAGAAAAAAATGCAAATAACCAAAATTAGAAATGAAAAGGGAGAAATTAACACCCATACCACAAAAATACAAAGGATTATAAGAAAATATTATAAAGGACTATATGCCACCAAATATAACAACCTTGAAGAAATGGAAAAATTTCTAGAAGCATATAGCCTACCTAAACTGAACCAAGAACTAGACAATCTAAATAGATTCATCAACAGTGAGGAAATTGAAACAATCATGCAAAACCTTTCCAAAGGCAAAAGCCCAGGACCAGTCTCATTAATGAGTTTTATTAAGCATTCAAAGAGGAACTAATGCCTATCCTCCTCAAACTCTTCCAAAAAATTGAAGAAGAGGCAATACTTCCCAACTCTTTCCACAAGGCCAATATAACCTTAATACCAAAGCCTGGTAAGGATAACACACACAAAAAAGAAAACCATAGACCAATATCTGTGATGAACACAGATGCAGAAGTCCTAAATAAAATACTAGCAAATAGAATACAACAATATGTTGAAAAAATTATACACCATGATCCAGTGGGATTCTTCCCATGAACATAAGATAGTTCAACATATGCAAATCAATCAATATGTTGTACCATATAAAAAAATGACAGGATAAAAACCATATGGTCATATCAATTGATGCAGAAAAAGCATTTGACAAGATACAACAGCCATTTATGATCAAAACACTTAATAAAGTGGGTACAGGAGGAAAATACCTCAACATAATAAAGGCCATCTATGACAAACCCTTAGCTAATATACTAAATGAGGGAAAACTGAAGCCTTTTCTCCTAAGAGCAGGAACAAGACAGGGATGTCCCATGTCACCACTGCTATTCAATATAGTACTGGAAATTCTAGCCAGAGCAATCAAGCAAGAGAAAGGAATAAAATGCATCCAAATTGGGAGAGAAGAAGTTAAACTGTCACTTTTTGCAGATGACATGATCCTTTATATAGAAAATTCTAAAGACCTCACCAAAAAACTATTAAAAATAATAAACAAATACAGTGATAAAATCAATGTACAAAAGTTACATTTCTTTATGCCAACAATGAAACTTCAGAAAAAAGAAATGAGAATACCTTTTGCGATCACAGTAAAAACAATAAAATACTAAGGAATAAACTTAACAAAGAACATGAAGGATTTATATACTGAAAATTATAAGATACTACTAAGAGAAATTTAGGACACAAATAAATGGAAAAATAATTAATGTTCATGGATTGGAAGAATCGCCATAGTTAAAATGGCCATATTTTCCCAAAGCAATATACAGATTGAATGCAATTCTCATCAAAATCCCACAGACATTCTTTCAAGAAATAAATAAAAGAATCATCAGATTAATACGGAACCACAAAAGACCTTTAATTGCCAAAGTAATTTTACAAAAGAAGAATAAAGCTGGAGGCATCACGCTCCCTGATTTCTATCCATACTACAAAACATCATTAATAAAGATAGCTTGCTATTGGCAGAAATACAGACACACAGACCAATGGAATAAAATAAAAATCCCAGAAATAAATCCACAAATATATGGACAGATAATTTTTGATAAAGGAGCAAATAATACACAATGGGGAAAAGAAAGCAAGCCTCTTTAGTAAATGGTGGTGGGAAAATTGGAAAACGACATGCAAAAGAATGAATCTGAACTGCAAACTGTCACCATATAACAAAATTAACTCAAAATGGATTAAAGGCCTCCACATAAGACCTGAAAGAATAACCTGTATATAAGAAAACATCTGAACTAAACTTACAGACCTTGGGTTTAGGAAGGACATTGTTAACTTAACCTCAAAGGCAAGGGAAGTAAAAGCAAAAATAAATGAATGGGACTCTATCAAACTAAAAAACTTCTGCACAGCAAAAGAAACTATCTTCAAAGCAGAGAGAAAGTCAATGGAATGGGAGAAAGTATTTGCAAACAATGCCTCTGATTAGGGACTAATATCTAAAATATATAAAGAACTCGTACAACTCAAAAATAGAAAAACAATCTAATTTAAATAATGGGCAGAGGACCTGAATAGATACTTCCCCCATGAAGACATACAAATGGCCAACATATATATGAAAAAATGTTCAACTTCACTAGCTCTTAGGGAAATGCAAATCAAAGAACAATGAGATGCCACCTCACACCTGTTAGAAGGGCTGTTATCAACAAGACAAGGAATAACAAGTGCTGGAGAGGGTGTGGAGAAAAAGGAACTCTGATACACTGCTGGTGGGAGTGCAAACTGGTACAACCACTATGGAGGACAGTATGGAAGTTTTTAAAAAAACTAAGAATAGAGTTATCATATGACCCAACAATTCTACTTCTGGATATCTATCCCCAAAATTTGAAAACCTTAGTCCACAAAGATTTATGTACCACCACGTTCATGCTAGCACTATTCGGGTGACCAAGCCATAGAAACAGCCAAAGTGTCCTTTCATAGACAATTGGATGAAGAAGCTGTGGTGCATATACACAATGGAACATTACTCAGCCATAAGAAAAGATGAAATAGGGCCATTTATGACAACTTGGATGGACCTTGATATCATCATGCAAAGTGAAATAAGCCAGACAGAAAAATCAAGAACCATATTATTTCATTTATATATAGAACACAAAGCAGAAAGACAAAAATTCATGGACACAATCAATAATTTAGTGGTTATCTGAGGGTATGGGGGAGGGGGTGGGAGAGAAGGGACAGGATCTCAAATATATGGTGATGGAAGGAGAACTGACTCTGGATGATGAACATAACACAAAACACAGATGATGTATTGTAGAATTGTACATCTGGAACCTATGTAATACTTGACATTAATGGGTTCAGGGCTAGTCACTGGACATTATGAAGTCAAGAAATTTTAATTTTCTGCACACCAGAGATAGAACTGGACCTTAAATAGTTCTGAATCCTAAGGCTTTTAGGCTCATGCAGTGTTCTCAACACTACTTTTGGTTGGTTACTGATGGAACTTTGGAAAACATGCCACCACCAACTGGGAAGTGTAGGAATGTGCTGCTACCAGTTAAGTAAAGAGAGTGAAAAGGCAAACAGACAAGCTTAAATGCCATGGAACCATGTGGGAAATAGAAATTTTTATTACCCATAAATGGTCCACAGCGTATTGGCAGTATGGAAACTTTTTTAACTTGGCTGATTTGAGCCTATATTTTCATGGAAATAGTCCCCTTTCTCGCTTTTAAAAAGATTTTTATTAAGAAAAATGCTAACATACAATATTATATCAGTTTCAGACATACACCATAGTTGTTGAACATTTATAAATCTAAAGAAGTGATTACCTTGTTGTACAGATGAGGAAACTGAACCACAAAGATTTAAATCTGCTTTCTGAGGTTGTCCAGTTATAAATGGTGATAACAAGATTTACACACAAGCACTCTGGCTTGAATTTTTACAGGAGTAATGAGTATTGTTTAGAGCTGTGAAGTTGTAGAATGAGACTGCAGGATCAAAAGAAAAAATATGTAGACAAGAAAATGAAATATACATTTACATATTTATGTGTAAATATATATCCCTTCTCTCTTTTACAATTTGAACTTTTATTGAATATGAATTGTAGCTTATTATATTTAAAATACTGTTGTCCATATTTCCTTCTCTTTGGAATTAAATTAAAAAATCAAATATTTATTGAAGGTTACTGAGTCAGACTCTCTACACTTGCATCAAGTCCACAAGACAAGTCTAAAAAATCAAAGGAGGTACCGTTAAACCAGTTTTTCAGATTGAGATATCACGTCTTAGAAAGGTTAAGTACAACAAAAAGAATGAAATACCTGGGAATTAACTTAACAAAGAACGTGACAGACTTATACACAGAGAACTATAAGACACTTTTGAAAGAAATTGAAACAGACTTTAAGAGGTGGAAAAATATCCCCTGTTCATGGATAGGAAGACTTAATATTGTTAAAATGGCTATTCTGCCCAAAGCAATCTACAGATTTAATGCA
>PVJL010010722.1:0-47329 GCA_004026885.1 Lyroderma lyra
CCCCCCCCCCCCCCCCCCCCCCCCCCCCCGCCCCACGGTTAGCAAGCCTGCGGGGGAGGGGCAGTGGAGTAGGACCAAATCTTCTTGCCTGACTTCTAACCACAGACAGCTCTTGCTGGGGAAGGGGGCAAGGCTGTAATTACAGATGGTCCTGACTTACAATTTTCCAACTTGACAATGATTTGAAAGCGGTACCCGTTCAGTGGAAACCATACTTTGAATTTTGATCTTTCCCCGGGCTACCCGTATGCGGTGGGGTACGCTCGCCCAGTGCCAGGCCGTGGCAATGAGATGGGGCTCCCCGTCAGCCACGCGCTCAGGAGGGCGAGCTATTGTAGTGGTAAGTGCATTTCTGATTTATGATATTTTCAACTTATGATGGGCTTATAGAGATGTAACCCCGTTGTAAGGTGAGGCGCATCTGTACTGAATTGAGAGTCTTATCTCTTAAAGTAACAGTGGGGTTTTCTATCACTTGAGAGAGAGCAAAATAGGGGACTGCTTGAGTTGTCATGCGTGGCAGAGGACAGCAGGCAACAAAAATTCAGTTGCATTTATGGGTACACTCCTTGAATTCTATTTAATCAATGTTCTAGTTACACAGAGAGTTTAAATTCAGCTTCTAGAGTAGTGAAATCATTTTATCAAAGAATTCTATTCATTCTGCCCCAGGATTACAAATTTACAAAAAATTTCTTGCTCTCCTTACACTGTGTTATCTTATATGTGATTAAACCATATTTATTTTCAGACCAAGAAGAGTCTCAAGGGATGAGAAGGGTAAGTGCATTAACTAAAGAACAATGCTTAACATTAACAATTAATAAAGTTATATATGATAAAAGACATGTAGAATATATAAAGACCTATTATATCTCAATAATAAAAAGAAAATAATACAATAAAAATATGGGCAAAGGATCCAAACAGACATTTCTCCAGATGTATGCTATCTTCTTCCAAAGAAGGTAAACACATAGCAAATAAGTACAGGAAGCTGCTCCAAATCATTGCTATGAGGGAAATGTCAATCAACACCACAATCAGATATCACTTTACAACCATTAGGATAACTATCATAAAAAGACAGATAACAACAAGTATTGGTGAGGATGCAGAGCAGCAGCAACCCTCATGCATTGCTGGTGGAAATGCAAAATGGCATGAAAACAGTGTGGCAGTTCCTCAAAATCTGAAAGTTATGATATGATGCAGCACCTTTCCTAGGTGCATACTGAAGAGAAATAAAAATATATGTCCACACAAAAACTTGTCAATGAATGTTCACAGCAGCAGTATTCATAACAGCCAAAATGTGGAACCCCAAGGTCCATCAACGCATGAATGGGTAAACAAAAGTGGTACATGCGAAGGAATATTATTCCACCATAAAAAAGAACCGAAGTACTGATATATGGTACAACGTGATGGACCTTATATAATACTAAGTAAAAGAAAACAGACACAATAGGGCGCCCATGGTACGATTCCCTTTATATGAAACGTCCAGAAGAGGCAGAGACATAGAAACAAAAAGATGAGTGAGTACTAAAGAGAACTGCTTTTGTAAAACTGGGAGTGGGCAGGGGAGGGGGCGATTAAAATGTTCTAAAATTGCTTATGGTGATGTCTACATAACACTGAATATACTAAACACTGAAATGTCCCCTTTAAAAGGTGAATCGTGTGGTAGATGGATTAAAGATACTTTATGTGGTCACTAGCCTGGAGCCTCCTGATGGCAGGGACGGAGCCAGCTTTGCACATTATCTGCAGCCTGTGCCTCACACACAGGCACTGAACCCGTATTTGAGGGAAGAGCTCACCTCTGTCGTGCCTGACGTTTATACAGTGCTTCGTACCTTTCACAGCGTCTTTTCATGGATAGCAGCAGCTCCTTTGCACCTCATAACACCCCTGAAGGTGGTCAGAGTGATTATGAGACAGTGATGCACCCATATTGAAAAAACGACGGGCTGTACAACACGGGAAAGATGGAGAATCCTTTCTGGCTACTAAATTTTGTCTGGAGAGGCTCGCTCTCTCAGGTCAGTTTGTCTTGCACTTCTGCCTCCCTGAGCGAGGGAGCCCACTTTGTAGTACCAGCAGCACAGTTTTGGGGGATTGATTCCCACACGACAACCCAACAGTACTGCAGGTCCGGTCACTTGGGGGGCAGAAACCGAAGGAGCGAGATTCGTTTCCCGAGCAAACAGCGATGAGGCCAGTGGGGCTTGAGCTTTGGGACACTGGACTCAGTCTCCTCAAAACCTCCTAACCAGACTACCTGAGTTAGTCGGCTGTCCCATGACCATGATCTCAGTAGCGTTTAGTTTAAACGTCCTCCAGGCACGAAATTCAGGGTTCTAGGTATGAGTTCCACCCCTATTTCTGCTCACATGCTTGGGGGGAAAACACCCGGGTTTGGCACATTTTCAGCTGGAGCCTTTCCAGTTGGAGGCGGAGGGAATCACTTTGTTAAGAGCAAGTCTCCAGAAGCACCTCCCCCGCCACCCCCCACCCCCACCCAGGTCCTTAGAGGTTTGGGATTGGGACGAGGGCTCCTCGTCGGCTACAGAACTCCTGGCCACTGGACAGTTCAATGTCCTCTTTCAGGTCCACCGAAGGGGGCCAGAAGTCTCAGCCGCCTCCCAAAGTGGGACTGGGGGAGACCAGGAGCACCCACTGAGGCCCCCGTGGGGCGAGGCGCGCTTGACTCACGGCTGCCGCGGGCAGGTGCGCAGGTGAGCAGCCCAGCCTGCCTCCCGCTGCCGCCCCGCCGCCTCCGCGGCGCCCGCGCCGCGCCCTCCCACTGCCCGCGCCGGGCCCGGGGGCGGCCGGGGGCTCGGCCCAGCCGCCGGTGGTTTGGGGAGGGGAGCAGGGCGACGACGAGGGAGTCCCCGAACGACGCGGCGGTGCCCGCCCCGGCAGGGCACGCCGACACGCGGGGCCGCCACCTCCCCGCAGGCGCTGGGCGCGGCGGCCGCGGGAGCCGCAGGTGGTTCCCCGGGCCGGCCCTTTTCTCCTCCCCCTCTCCTTTCTTTCGCCTCCCCTCCCTCTCGCCCGGTGTCGGCGGCACTTCCCCCGCTTCCTCCTCCCTCTCCAATCGGGAGGGAGGGAAGGAGCCGCCGGCTCTTTCCTGCCTCCCTGCAAACTTCAGCGGGACTCGCGTCTCCACGCTCGCCGCGGCCACCGCGCCCCGCTCCCGGGAGCCGCTCCTCGCATTTCCTCTCGCCGCGCGGCCCCGGCACCCCGGCGGGTGCAAGGACGCCGCCGAGCGCCAGGCAGGCGCTGCTCGGATCCTCCCGAGCCCTTCCCCGCGGCTCCCCGCGCTGCCGCGGGCTCCTCTGCCGCGCTGCTCGCCAGCCCGCGCGTCCGTCGGTCCGTCCTTCCTGGCCGCCTCGCCTGTTCCAGCTGGCAGCCGCCGCCAGGCTTCCCCTCGGCGCCCCGCCGCTGCCCGGGACTTTTCTTTGTGTTGGATGCGGACTCGCGCCCCGCGCCGACGGGGGGCGGCTTAAGGGCTTTGCTGGCGCCGTGAGCCCGAGCCGCCCGCCGCGCCATGCCCTTCCACCAGAGGACCGTGGAGCCCGCGCGGCTGCGCCGGCCCGAGGCGGCCGGAGCCGCGGGCGCGCCGCTTTTCCGCTCGCTGGAGCAGGTCAGCTCGCACGCCCTGGGCTGCCTGCTGGCGCAGCTCGCCGACCTGTCGCGCTGCGCCGGAGACATCTTCGGCGAGCTCGAGGGCCTGGCGGCCGCGCTGAGCCGCCGTACCGCCGGGCTGCACCGCCGCCTCGACGCCCTGCACGCCGCCGCCGCGCGCCTCGACCACCGCCGAGTGAAAATCCGTGAGTGGCCGGCGGGTCGGGGGAGGGGAACGAGGCGGGGAGGCGCCCGGCGAGCTGCTCCCTCCCGCCCCCTGGCGGCCCCGGGCGGGCTCTCGGGCCGCGGCGCGGAGCCCCGGAGCCCCTGAGCCCCGCGATTGTCGGGTTCTCGGGTGGGGACAGCCTGACCCGAGACTGGGCGGCTGTGCAGGTGGCAGGCGCGTGCGGCGCGCTCCGGCTCTCGGATTCGGGAGGTTCTTGGCCGCCTTGAAGGAGTGGGCGCGGAGGGTGAGAATTGGGCTGGCCCAGTCTCACTGCCTCGCCTGGTCCTTCTCTGTGTGTGTGTGTGTGTGTGTGTGTGTGGGAGGCTGAGAGGAGACCCGGGGGCGCTGTGCACAAAGGAGGAGTCAAGGTCCTGGGCAAAGGGTCAGGGGAAGGTAGCCTATTCGAGAAGCCAGGGAACAGTGCAGGAATGGGTATATGATAATTGCAGTTCTTAAGACTTCAGGAGGATCTGTTGGTAAAAATCTGTGGGGATCTCAGCGAGCCTTCGGGCTGCGCGCTACTCTCCCCACCGGATACCTGAGCTCTTACCTACAAACGGAAGTAAGCAGATTTTTTTAGTTCAGGATTTTCTTTTTGTCTCTCTTCCCTTGCTCCCCAATGACCCACCAGCTCTTTGTGATTCACAGGGCCTTGACCTTGAGCTTTGACTCTAAATGCCATTCATCTTTGTCTGACCTCCAACCCTGAAAATCAAGTCTTAGACCTGACGTAGTGATCTCTCCAAGCACCCGTTTCATTTCAGCAGCTTAACTACCTCCAGTGAATGAAGTAACTGGAATTTCCTGCAGGCCCAAAGCAGAGACACTTTCGGTGTGATGTTTGTGTGGTTTCTCATCTTTTTAATGCAAGGACTGGATCATAATCCTAAGTGTAAAGAGTAAATTGGAGACGGTTGATGGATTGCACAGTGGGAGGGGAGGTGTTGGCATAACACACACAGATATTTCAGCAGCTCTGGATGAAATACTGCCTCTCTTAGAACCACTTCATATGCAATCTCGAATAGCTGGTTTTCCTTTTTTTTTATTTATTTTTTTGCTAGAAAAACATAGCTATACTTTAACTACCTTAAAACTGGAAGACTTCAAGTTTTCAGTACTTTAAGACCAGTGAGATTACTTGCTAAATACATCTTTCTTCAAGTTATGAAGTTATCATGTGATAGTTTTACATTTTACAGTTCATCTCTTTGTGCTGTCAACACTTCCTTATAAGTTGTGGACAGTTCCCAACCAGGGAAAGTCTCCCAGCCCCCAACTCCAACCCCCCCCAAAAAAAAGAGAGGCGGGGTGGGGGGGGTGGCGGAATGAAAGTGGTCTCATTAAGTTGTTGAACACAGACAGGCTATATCTGCTTAATGTGAATAATGACCTCGTGCATCAGGGTATGCTGCTCCAATGGAATGTCATGGTCATCTGGCAATCACTGATTGCCTCTATGCCTTTCTGTGTGAGTGTATGTGGGTGAAGGAGAATTTCACCCTTGAGGAATGATGTGATGAGGCCAGTCTGCAAGGTGAACTGATTAATTGTGAGAATTAAGAAACAAGAAAAAAACTCCCTGAAGGTCAAGAACTCCTTTTGCTGGTTTTGTTTTACATTTAAACATACCACTTTTCTCTCTTTGTATCCACGCAAGTATGCACCAATAGGCTAATGTCCTTAGCCCAAACCCCCTCCCCCCCATTCCTTCAATTTAAGCTAAGGTTGCCCTAATGAGTGACTACAATTACTCTTTTTAAAACTTTTCACAAGTTTTCAAATCTTTTGAATCCTAAATGGCTTTGATATTGCACCAGAAAACCCAACTCATCGTTTTTTTTATGATCAAGAAAGAAGGCTTTTATTGACTATAATTATGTTTAAGAGTAGAGGTGCACATGTAGAGAAGTTGAACTGTAAATACATTAGTTTTTTTTTGTGTGTGCCTTTTCACCTCCACATGCTTTTTTTATATGCTAAAAAGTAATGAACACTTATGCCTTCATTTTATGTAGCCTCTGTTAGGATTCTTTTTAAAAGATGCATCAAACCTTGTTCCTGTGTAAAACATAAATTTCGAAGTCATTTTTGGTACCCTTTTAGGCAAGCTTTCAGAATAATGTTCCATTGGAATGGACATGTAGATTTTTAGACTTGGAGTTGACTATAAAGGGCATCTATTGCATTAAGTCTTAACAAAAGAGAAAATTGGGAGTTGAAGTGATTCACCTGAGGTTATGTAATGAGCTAATGTTGCAGCCAGGCCTGGAGACAAGATTTCTGATTGACTCACCTGCTGTCCCACTACATGTGTCCCTTCCTTTAGGGTCCCATGGAAATGGGAAGCAAAGTTCAAATACATCTCCTAAACAGTCCCAAGGGGGAACTGTGACTGTTAATTTCATCCTTCTTGTCGGATAAACTTTTAAGGAGTCTCCCAAGTAGCAAGTAACAAAACTGAGCAGGTTGCAGAAGCTGGAGTGCAGTGGGAGCGCGTGCATAGTTCATTGTCCATTGAGTCTCTACCAATAATAAAGGGTGTGAGTGGAGCTATTGGAAAAACCTATAGACTTTATCTTTGCAAAACAGAAATAGCATTTTAGTCCTATGGGCCAGCCTTGCTGGTCTCACTGATTCTAAGATGTACATATCATCAAATTGGCCATTCCTCAGAATCTCATAGGTAGAAAGTTACTCAAAATAATTTTTTGTCATAAGTCGGGGAGAATGCACATTACTATTTTTTTCCTACTCATCCCTTAATGCTTTCCCTGATACCCCCAGATTGGAGGGAGAGCTCCCATGGCATCCAGGACGGGCATCAGGTATCTGCCCCCATCACTGCATTTACCAATGAGGACTGATGTATTCACATCTGCTCCCCTCTGCTAGACAGCAAGCTCCTTGAGGTCAGCGATGGCTGCACCCGTGTTTTTTCCAAGCTCACTAACGTGCCTGCAGTGGGATAGCTCATTAGCTATTTGAACAGACCTAATATTTAGTTTCTTAGTGCTCAGTGTCAGAGAGAATAACCACAAACATTTTCAAAAGGGACTATAATACTGACTGCTGCAAATCTAAGTGAGCAAGACAATTACTTTAAAAACAAATTTAAAAAACTTTTTGCTTTTTTAAAGGTTTTGTGCTTAACCACCAGTCTGTTCCTTTCTATAAAAGTCAGACTTCACCTATTTTGTTGACACAATACGTTCTCATTGAAAATACTGTTGGTAGCCAAGAATGTGGATGGTTACATCTTGCTCTGTAAACAATCAAAACAGACTTTGCTATGTAGACACCAATAGACACCCCACGTAATGACCCTGTTTTATTTTTAAGCCCCACATAATTTGTTTCTTTTCATAATTAATAATAACATTATACTTATGTAGTGCCTTTATGATTGAAAAAATATTTTTTATTTTTTCAAATAGTTCAAAAAAATTCATTATTTGACCTCAGAAACTTTGTGAGGTAGTAGGGCCAGATGGTATATTCATTATTTGACCAAAAACTTTGTGAGGTAGTAAGGCCCGATTGTATTATATCCACTTTACAGACAAAGAAAAGCAAGTTCTGGAACTAGTAAGAGGAGCACATAAGACAGATATTGAGACCTCTGATTCCTAGGCCAAAACTCTTTCCACTTTATCTTAAAAGTACTTCCTGGGTAAATATGAACTGTAATTGTTGAAACAGAATAGGAGAAAAAAAATGACTTGCTGGCTTTTTCCCTTAAAGTTCTAGAAAAGCAGGAGATTCCCCCCCCCCCCCCCCCCGCTCCCCATTCTAGAAGTATTCCAAACTTAGGAAGGTTTGTTGTGTTGCACAGCTCCAGGGGCACCATTCACACCTTAGTGTGTATTCATGGTACTCTTGTAAGAGTTGATGTGATTTTCAACCTATGCACCTAGCCTTGTTAGAATGTGACCAATTTTTATAGGTGAGATAAATGGTGTTCAAGGTAGCTGGTTGGCAGAGAGATGGTATGGGCACTGTCTTTGCATAGACGAAGTACGAGTTTGTGGTTTCTGTGTTAGGCAGACAGTATGGCCTAGTACTTTCTGGGTAGTGCTTAAGCTGCACTGTTTTACTTCACAAGGGACTGTCTCTTGACCCATCCAGAAGGTTGGTGGATCCTGATGTCAGAATGAACTTTTTATGCAAGGTGCTTGTCAGAGTTCTAAAGACAGAGTAGAGACTTCACTGCACTTCTGAGAGCAGGTTGTGTTTGTTTTTATGCCTGCCTGCCTGCTGATAAATGTTTGTATTTCTAGTAAAATTGACATAAGATTTGCTTTCATTGACACATACCACATACTAGGGAGGCTGTTGGTGTGGGAATGTGGTCTCCACCCATCTCCAATCCCTAGAAGGTGCCTAAATGCATTAACAGAAACCGACAGCTGAGCAGCTAGGTCCTACCTCAGGTTCAGGAGGTCATGTGAAGTGAAGTAGTGATTCCCAAATTTGCTGGACCTTAGGAATCATCTGGAACTTTTGTTAAAGTTAGGGATTCCCAGACCCTTCCGAAGCCCTGTGCAGCTAGAGTCTCCAGTCTGTGCCACCTTGTTCTTTGAGCACTTGAAGCAGCATTGAAATAGACAGTAAAGCTCATTAGACGGAGAGTCAGGAGCCTCGAGTCTGGGTTCACCTCTGTCATTTTCTGACGCAGATTTTGAGTAATTTATTCAACACCTTCAAGCCTTAGTTTTCCTTAAATGTAAAATAGAATCTTTGACTAAATTCGTCTCTATGGCCTTTCCAATTTGGGCATTTTTAAATTCTAATGAGGGCTTCCTATTTGATAATAGCAGTCGTTCAGATGAGCTTGTAAATATGACTTTGATTAATAATCCTTCTCTGATTCTTATGATTAGGGATTTAAAAAACCTTGTTGTCTGAAATAAACTCCTCATGACTGTACAGACTCTTTCAGCTCACATTTTCCGGAAACGGGGTGCACACTCCTGAGGGGTTAGTCCTTTTCCAGACAGCAGGCAGGTACTTGTTTGTGTGCACCGTGCCCACAGACCATGTGTGGGTTCCTCTTCAGCTTTGAAAAGTGCTAACATCTATGGAAAGGGAATTACTTAAATGCTTTGGCCATGTATCAGACTTCCAGAACTTGAGAGTTATTGTTTTAAATTATGAGGGTGTATCGTTTAAGCCAAAACTCCCAATGCCCGAGAGTCAAGGAGTAAATTGAAGTTTTGGTTGAAATGATTCATCTAGCAATAATCTAGTTTTCCTCTCTCTTACAGGAAAAGCCAATATTAAAATTTCATTGTATGTATTGTTTTAGGATTGAGACAAGCCAATAAAAAAATTGAGAGAAATATTTGAGATTCTTAATATGTTGGAAGAAAATTCAGAAACAAAAATAATGCAGTGCTTTTCTTTGGCTATCATTTTAATACCCTTTTTTTAAAAATCAAGTTTTAAGTATTATGTAAAATAAAATGGTTTGCACTTCAGTGGGCCTAGCAGTTGATTTAATTATTTAATTCTGTTTCTCCTCAGGTTGGTTTATATCATAGAATGAATGAATTCTGTAGGATTTGAAGTTCAAAATCAACAGCACCGTGTTGATGGCATCATCCTTTCACGTGTTAACATTTGTTAGCAGCACTTCAGACAAATGTAGCAAAAGAGGTAGAGCTTCTGCTTTTGAATGAAGGCTCTTTTGGAAAAAGGCCTGGAGATCCCGGGTCCAGCCCCTTTCCTTGTGGATTAAATGTCCGAGAGCATTTCAGTCACTCAAACAAACTGACGTTCCTGACAGCAATCCCTAGGCAGCCGCACGATTCCTATTTCTGGGACTGGGCTGTCTGTGGTGACTTTGTGTTGCCTGATAATATGGACAGCTAATATGGTACCTTGGCTGTAGGCTAGATCCTTTATACAGCAGCTCTCTGAGGGGGATACGGTTATTCTTTCTGTTTGACAGATGACGCAGCTAAGGCACAAATCATCCGTATGCCCACAGTCACAGCTGTTGTAGTAAGTGATGGGGCCGGGACGTGGACACAGGCAGGGTACCTCCTGAGCCTTCCCTGACCTGCCTGTCTGTGGTTCTCTCTCTCTTCAAATTATGTTCTCAGCTGAGGAAAACCAACGCGAAGCAGAGATGGCCTGTCAGATACCTGAGGGGAAAAACAAAACCCTATGTCTTTTGGATTTCCCCTTGTTTTTCTTTTTGTTTTGAATCTTCTCAAGCTACTAGCAGATGGCCAAGAAATTTGAGACATGCATCTGAAGTAGTCAGCATAGTATTATACCTGGCGCATAACTGTCATTCATTTAACATTTTCTGCGTTGTTTAGATGAGCTAACATCTATTACCACGTTGGCCCAGTCGGGTGAGGCTGCTCACCCCAAGCCTGGAAGACGAAAGCAGACCAAGTCCAGAGGAGAGCTTGTGTCAGAGATAGACATAACGGTACTTGTGATTTGAAAACCAGAGTTGTGCCCGGGGACTTACAGTAGATCCATAAAGTATACGCAGTTCCTGGGTTTGGGGAGCCAGCCCTTGTCTTGGGGCCTTTATTGTAGATGTTTTCTTTCTCAAAGCCCTTTTCAGCTCCATTTGCTCCTGTTGTAGGAACTGCAGACCCAGCCTGGCTCCCACTGAGCTTCCCAGGGTCCCCTTTCATCTCAGTTGCCCGGGGGCTGTCAGACCCTAAACCCTACTTGACCTGAAGTCACCTTCCCACTCAGAACTTGAGTGGCTCAGCTCACGCCTCAGCTTTCCTTGGGCGTCTTGGAACTCGGAGCAAATGGTTTGCACTATTTCATTCATCTCGTATTTCCCACAGTTTCTGAGTCATCAGAGGCACCGGGGCCTTGTTTAAAACAGATTCCCAGAGATTCTGGAGATTCTGAGTCAGAAAGTCTGGGGTGAGGCCAGGAAGCGGCCTGGCTGACAGGTATCCTCAGGTGATCTGATTAACCAGGCCTTGGAAACACCAGTCCGCGTTGTGTGTTAGGAGTCGTGTCTGTTGAGGGTGGCAGGATACTCCTCCATTCCTAAGTGTTTTTTGGGTTCCTCTGTTGGTGTTGATTGTAAGGGTTACACACTGAATAACACAGGGTCCTTCCTTCAGGTAGTTTACGGTTTTGTGTGAATAATTAGATATGTAACACCAAGGAATAGAATTAATCATTATTTATAGCATGATTTCTGGGAGTAAATCTGTTCTGGATTCCAAATTGCCAATCAAAATTAGATTTTCAGACACTATCTAACTTTGAAGACCTGCCTGTAAATTTGTGGGACGATGGCAGTTCTACTCACATAAAATACTGATTTTATAAATAGCATATTTTATCTAAAAGTTGTATTCTGAAAAACAAATGTAAACACTTCTGGAATAAGATTTTTTTCCTGCCTGTGGGACAGTGGAAATTTCCTTCAGTTAGTACTGCTTTATTTTCACTGATTTTTCTGATATGTCACCAGCAGTGTCCCCCGTGTAGAACAGTAGTGTCTTACTCTGGGAGGACAGACGGCTGTTTCAGGTCATTCCTGTAGGGAAATCCTCTATTATGCTATTTTCTGCTTTCCCCTCTTCTGATTGAAAGCTGGTCACTCCGTTATCTGTAACTTGCAGGGGCTCGTGTAATATCGGCCGATTTAAATGTCAATAGCACATGGTGGGGCATAATGGGGGCTTCCCGTCTGACAGTGTTGAATATCTGAAAACTTGTTCTGAAGACTCCGAGGCCATGATGTGGAGCAAAGGAGATTGAGTTAAGCAGGGGCTGATGCTGTCCGTGCACCATCAAATTATGCGCGATCACGTTGGCCTCTGAGAACTACGGCCCAGGTGCCCTGTGGTTTTCCAGCCGACGGTTTGGCTGCTGCTGGTCTAGGCGAGGACACTGTCCTCCGTCGCTCGGAATATCCTAGCACGGGTGTGCTCGTGACCCAGCGGGTGGCATCTCGGAGAGCTCCAGGCAGCCTGCCTGCACAGCCGGGGTTCTTTTACCTGTGCGCCTACACAATCAATTTTCATGAATTTATTGGCTAGGCAATACATTTCCGTTGTTGAAAAAAAAAAAAGACAAAAAACTACGCAGAGAAGTCTCACTTTTGCTCTGTCCCTTATACGAGGGCTGTCCGGAAAAAATCCAGCCATAACGGCCTGTTTTTCATAGTGCGTGGCTGGATACTTTCTGGACAGATACTTTTCTGGTTTGTGTTGTCTTCCCCTCACCCCCCAGAATAACCACTTTTATTGGTTTCTCCTCATTCTTCCAGAGTTTCTTCATGCAAACATAAAAATATTAACCTACTTTATTTTCCCTCCATTTGTTGGGCACATCATTTCTGGATTATCCTGTTGTTCTTTATTTGTCTTTATAATCCAAAGTGATCATTTTCATTATTTTTCTGTGTGTGTTTTAGCTGGCTTCTTCTCTATTTGTAAAATCCCAGTTAACTTTTCTTTTTTTGAGGGGAGTCAGAGGACACAATTGATTTGGGGACACTATTGATTTGGGAAAAATAAGATTAATTAACATTGGAGTGGATTGTTAATTTAAGCACTTTGTTAATTTTTTTTTTTTTAATTGATCATGCTTTTGTTTAGCTGTGTTTTAAGTGTGTGCTTCCCAAGAAATGATTAAGCTTCACCTGCACTAAGAAAAGAACAGGGAGGAGGGACTCCTGTTACGTGTCTGTAACAACACGGTGCAAGTCGAGTTTATTAGTTTATTTAAAAGCTGCTGTTTTCTGCCTTTTACCTGGATACCCTGCATGCTGAACGGGAATTATATCCTGTCTAGGGAGGGGCTATGACTGAGAGAGGGCTGCATTTGAGATTTAGTGTGGAGTGTTTTACTCTGAGATACTGACTTCATAGCTAAATGAATGTATTTGAAATCAGCTTGGTATTTTTCCAGGTACGCTACGAGAGTGCAGTGACACTGACAGACATAAAATCGTTCTAATGATAAAATTAATATATAGTCATCATAATTTTAAAACTTGAAATGTGCAGAAAATACAAAGAAGAAAAAGTATCAATGATCTAGGGAGTGCTCATTTCCTCTTTTTATTTTATATCTGAATCTGTCTATATCTAAGAATAGCAATAGATAGCAATTTTAACTGAACAGGGGACATCACTCTATATAATATATTTTGTGTCCTGATTTTTTAAAACTTAGTTTATAATGTGAAAATTTCCCCAGGTCAATAGACATCTAGAGGCTGTTTTTTAAATAGGAGAGGCATTGTGTGCATGTCTCTGAAAAGCTATTATTTTGCTTTGACTCCCAAGTGAAGTCCTTTTGATGTTCTCAGGAGCCTGTGTGTTCACACAAGAGTTATCAAGTGCACAGAAGTTTGTTATTTTCTGACACTTCCTAGAGTTTCTTCTCTGTGTTTAGTTACTTGTGAAACTTTCAGTTGCAGTCAGGAGGTCGTCTAGGAGAGGATGTGCTAGAGTTCTATCAATTAGTCCAGTGGATTCCTAAGTCTTTGATGTTATCCCCCATCTTCTGCAAAAATGAATCATGTTTTATATCTAACATTGTTTACTCATAATGACATTTCTCGGTACCTTTACAGCAAAGAGATCATTGGCTCAAAAGTTACTTCTCTCCTTCCTTCCTTACTGGTTCTTTAGTTGAACAGTGTGCTGTTGTATAACTTCCCTCTGAAGTTACATTTCTGCTTTCCCCTTAAACCAAACCAAACCAAACCAAGTAAGCCTTTCCCTTCTCCCTTCATCAAAATGGCAATCAGACATCTGTCTCAAGGTTTGTCACCTTGGCGGGTGCCTGCTCTTGGCAACATATGGGGTCTGTTTAGATTGAGCTCAATGAGATTTGAAGCCAAGTTCTGTCAGCTATCTCTTGTTGCAACTTTGGTTCTTGTTTTATGGATAGATGAGGATTTAGCTCGTTCCTTTTATTCCAAATGTTGGATGGTTTAATTGAAAAATATATAGTCTATAAAAAAATTTGGAGGATTGAGCAAATTCATCCATGATAATGGTGGCAGGGAATGAAGGTGTGAAATGGGGTAGGAGAAATGTCTTCCAGGGCCAATAGTACTTTTCACATAATCTAAATATGCTGTTTGCAAATTGCAAGGTCTGCTCAATAATAATCTTAATAATAATCTGTATTAACATTTATGGGATATTTATAGCTAACATTTATAGGCTACTTACTATGTGCCAGTTTCATTTAATCCTCATAAAAACTGTATAAGAGAGACATAATCACCCCCATTTTACTGAGTGGCTGGGAGAGGCAGTTTCCCCAACGTCACACAACTGGTTAAGTGGGGGAGCAAAATATGATACAGGTGAGTTTGGTGTTTAAACTCTTTACTGGAATAATTGTAATTTTTGTGAACTTTGAAGTTCATTTTCATGTTGAAACATTTCTGAGTTTGCCTAGAGATCGATAGGTATTTTCCATTGTCTCCTGGATTTTCAAAATCATTGTGCCTGCAGCCCAGTGGCATGACCTCGCCTGGGTCCTTGGGCTGCACTGATGAGAAAGGTACTCAAGTCTCCAAACACAAAGTCCTCTTGTTGATGCCTCCCATCACTCTGACCTCTTTTCCTTGCCAGACACTCATGAGCAGGGTCAGAAGAAGGTAGGCGATACCGGAACAAATGGAATTTCTGGCTTATTTTTATTTGCGGTGTTAGGGGAAATTTTTTTCTCCTTTCCATTCCCCTCCCCCCTCACGCTTGCTGTATTTAAACACCGTGGAGTTCCCTGTGGCTGGGCGTTGGCGCTGTCAGTGCTGCAGCCTGGGTTCGATTCCCAGCCAGGGAGCTACCCACATTAAAAAAAAAAATTAAAACACACACACACACACACACACACACACACAACCAAACACTGTCACAGTGTAAGATGCTGTCTCAAGCCTGCATGTCCAGGATGTGGCTTAGTTAGTGACGGGAGGGGGAGAGGCAGTGATGAGACTAGGGGCCAATACCGCACTCTCTAGCACATTCTTACCTCCACTGAGGGAAAAGACCGCTGGGGCCGGCTGGCGGCACCAGCCAAGGGAGTGCGACGCCTAGCCAGTGCCTTAAACCCGCAGTTGTCACGGTGCGCTTCCGGGGCCACAGCGGCAGGACGTGCTGGAAGGGCCTGCCTGCTGAGGCGCAGTCTGCACGCTAACGGTGCTCCGTTAACAGTGCTCCGGGTGATGCAGAGGCGAAGTGGGAGAGCACTCTGCGGTCTCAGCCGGCCCAGGGCCAGGGCAGTGAATCTGCTTGGAGACCTGTGTCCTTTGCATGGTGACTGGGCTGCCAAAGCTAAATTCCCAGGGGGTTCTTATAAAGATCCTGCCTTTGGTCCCGGACAATGCAGGCTTATGAACTAATGCTTCATTACCGAACAAGGCGAGTCTGGCTGTGCGAGGCTCTGGGCCCCTGCCAGCCTGTGCTTTACAGGCACCCCTGCCGGTGGACCTTTACCAGTTGGAGATGAGTAAGCTGGCCCCTGGATTGTCCATCGTCCTCGGGGCTAAGAGCGGCCACTCTGATTTCCCTCCTCCCAGGAGCTTTAAACAGCTCCCAGAGAGCAGGGAGGGGACTGACCACAATTACAGGGCAGGCACAGACTTTTTAAACAAAATCTGAGGAGAAAGGATTATTCTTTCTAAATCCTGATTACCGAAAATCCCCCTTTCGATATTTTACTACCTCCTAAAAAAATGTAACCAGGAAAACTTGAGGCGGACGTGGGAATTTTTACTTGTGGATGGGACATAAATATTTGAGTAAACATGAAGAACATGTGCAAGCCTGAAAGTACTGACTAGTTGGGGTTCTGTTGCCGGGAATGAAATCCTGTTTTGCTTGACCCAGGATAATTCAGCTTTCTAATTGATTGCTTTCTTATGCATGTAATCTTGCCATAAAGTAGCTGTTAGTATAGTACAATCCACTATACTTTGGAGAAGTCACAAATCATTGAAGCAGTTTGATGTAAGGCAGCAGAGAATGGTGAGTTAAAAGACAAGATTTATTAGCTGTGTGACTTTTAATAAATTACTTAACGTCTCTGTGCTTAAGATTTCTCCTCTTTAAAATGGGCACTACAACAGGCTGGGAAACTTGTTTTAGTCACTGTACTCATGGTGATTGTGTGGATAAAATGAGCTATGTAGACTAGTGCCTGGGCCATAATGAATATTGGCTCGTAGATACATTGGAATGGCCCTTACTATTCTTTAGAACTTATTTTTACTTTTTTTTCTGAGTCTTTTAAAATCTAAATGTAAATGAAGTCAAGACCTTGGAATAAAGGATTGGACTTAATTATTTGATTGGACTCTAATCGTGTAAATTTCCTAATGAGTGTGCTTGTGTTCTGGTTAATTGAGTTTTCTAGGTAGCTGATGGTTCATAATTGGGTTTGTTGAGAGACTTCAGATCATTGTTTTGAATGTTGTGCTAATTCAGTTCTAAAGATCTACAATATTGGATTAATTTTATTCAGCATGTTCTCTAAAAACAGTGTTTTGATGTCATTTTCCTCTTTTCAAATGGAGATCAAATGAACAAGTTAGTTATGGGTTTGTTGAGTTCCAGTCAAATTTAGAAACCTGTCAAATTATAATCGTTAATTGGTAAGTTGTTTTGAACTCATAATACATTTTCTCTTTTAAACCATGTTTGTAAGCCATGACCAGGCACAGGGCAGCCCCCCAAAGCTGGTCCAACCTGAAATAGAGATACCCAGACCCAGGGGGCCAGAGGGCCTAATCACCACATAAGAATGACGACCAGGGTACAAGATCACATTTTTTCTGTCCTCCCTATCCCTCCCTTAAGCTGTGTGACCCTGGCTTCATCTATAACATGAATGACTTGGATCAGGCCTCCACATTTTTTTGGGAGCGGGAAGGCCATGAACTTGATGATTTCATGATAGCAGGCAGCTTTGGAAGTAGGGGATAGCATAGTCTCCAGGGTGCTTGGGTGTGCGAGATGGAGCAGTTTAGACCCTGTGCTCAGCAGAGTCTTGGCTGTGGGCATTCACACAGGTGAGAGGTGCAGGCCAGGTGAGCAAAAGTGAGTCACCAGCAGTCTGCAGGTTCATGGGCACAATTAGCAACTGTATGCAGAGCATTTATATCTGTTGGTAAGCAGGGGGCTGCTGGTGGTACCTCTCTAAATGTTTTTCTGCCAGAGTTTAAATGGATGAGGGTTAGCAGTTTTATTAGCTTTAAAAGCCCACATAATTTTTTTTTCTTTTACTTACCTCTGTTTTTATGGGCATGCATTTACATTTGATTTCTGTTGAAAGATTGTAGTTTTGTTAAACAAACAATATGCAAAGCATTAAAGATCCTTTGGGCTTTCCCTGTGCATTCTCTGTAAAAGGATCTGAATTGTTTATAGAATCCAGCAAGCTTTTGGTCAAGTACATGTTTTTAAATCGTGTTGTACATGTAAAGAAAAGACAGACTTGAGCTTGTTAAAAATTATTCCTGTCAAGTCCCATGTAGCTTCGCATGTCAAACATGACTTGAAAATGTTTTCCCCAAGTGGCCATGTCTTAACAATTTATGTTCTTGCGAGAGCTCCTTGGAAGGAATTACATTCTGGGAGGCCACATTTTTCTTTCAAGCTTGATTTCCAAAGTGAAAATGAACTTCTGTTTTTTAACTTGAACTTTGAAAAGAATTCAGTGAAGAGCTTTTAGAACTGTGCACTGATCCTGTTATATGGACCTGGGCTTCCCCATCTCTGTAGCCAGCAATGAATCTTGACAGTTTTCTTTGCAGCTATAAAAATGAGGAGAGAAAGGGAAGAAGAGGTAAAACATGCTGAGTCTGGGAATCTGTTCTAGTCACTTAAATCTTAGCAACATAAATATCTGTTTATGTTAATGGGGCAGGACCAAATAACAATCTCTTTTTTCAGTTAAATACTGCCCCCCTGGGAAATCCCTTCACAAATCCATGAGACTTTCTCATGGAAAATATATGAATGGCTAAAATTTAATATTTAGAATAATTAGGAAATGTGGAGTTTTTACAGTGAAATTCCCAACTGATGCATTTGGTTATTCAGTTTTTTCTTGGTTATTTAGGCTAATGGAGAAGTTGTAATGGGGATAATCTAGGAATATTTTTACTATACTGAGTCTTTGAAAGGAATGTATTTCATGTTTTGAGTCACAATGTAGGAGGTTACGTTGAGCCATCGTGAATATCTGCTTCAGAAGTGACTGAAAGTGTTCTGAATTACCTGTTACGCCCCTTTGGTTCAGGTATTTCTCATGCCCCAGTTCATATTAGAAATAGATCATATTACCTCTCGGATGACATTGTGAACCCAGACCAAGTTGAAGTACTCTTTTCATATATTGTTCTTATTTTCATGGGTTAGAGGTAACAATTAAATCCTTAAATAAATAAAATACTTAAAATTTTCAGTGTTATTGTTGAGTGATGGATGGTCAGAGGAAAAACTATGAAGAGGAAAGAAAATCATTAGGGGGAAGCAGTGATAGAATTCCGTATTGACTAATAGTCACTGCAGCACCTTGGAGGCTCGTGAATTGTCCTGAGCATTTAGAGATGAAAGTGCTGTGGGACAGGTAAGCTCCCTGCTTGGACGTCTCCTCAGTGTGTGCGGAGGGTTTGGGGTTCACTTCTTGCCGTCCTCGTTCTCCTGGATGATGGGCTGACTTGGCGGCCATGGAAATGAGCAGTGGGGATTGGCTCAGGTGAAAACCTATGCACGGGGGTAGTCATTTAAAAACTTGCGCTGATTTTTAGGAAATTTACTTTCATGTCTCTAAACATCATGCTGGTTTGCCATTCATGGCTTTTTCTTTTTTTCTTTTTAAGTTGTAAGGTATTATCTAGTGTCTTCTCCGGGTGAGGATTTAGCTCTAGTTTCTTCCTTCCATTCAGCCCCCACCATACACGTAAACCTCCAGCCCCACATCCCCCCGATAGACTTACGTTTTAGTTTTGCTAATTTAGCGATCAGCGTTTACACCGTGACAGTGTGTGCTGTTCAGAGCTGAGCCGTAGCTTCAAACGTGACTACTTCTCCTTTACACTGTTTGTTTTCCCTGGCATTAATGGTCCTTTTTGGTGTGTGTGTGTGTGTGTGTTTATGTATTTGTTATTATCTCAACTTCAGATTCTACCCTATCAGCATCTTCTTTTTAAGATTTCTATCCATTTCTTTTTTGAAGAAGTTTCTCCCAGAGCTTTCAGATCTAACCTCATCTCGATTGGTTTTTCTCTGGGGCTGGTGTGTGGCTGTCACTCTGTGATCTCCTTTACTGTCGTCCTGGAGATTTCTGCCTTCTGATGTCTGCCTCCTGTAACAACTCCTTGATTTACTGCATTTGGGCGAAGCTCTGCCTCTGGGCCAGTTGTAGGGTCAGCGCTTTACTGCCAGCGTTCTGAAATTTTACGGCGACAACATTCGGTAAGTCTGTGTGTTTTCGTTAATATTGTTGGGTACTTGATGGGCTTTTTTTTGCTACTAATTCTTACTTTCCTCACCTTAATTTTCCCTTCTGTATGATTTCACATGTTAGATCTTCTGGACTGATCTTTAAACTTTTTATTTTCTCTGTGCTTTTCCATTGTCATTGTCTTGTGTGACTTTCTGAAACATTTCTTATTCTTTCCCTTCCCTTCCTCTTACTGACCTTTTCATTTCCACTATCAGGTTTTTAGCTTCTAAAAACTCTTTGTTGTTGTTGTTCTGAGTGCTTTTTATATGACACCCTGCTCTTAGTTCAGCTCTGTCGCCTGTCATCTCTTTGAGCATATTAGTGAGTTTTATAAATTTTCTTTGCCTAGAATAGTGTCTCTTCTAAGTTGTTGTTTTTTCTGTTTTGGTTTCTGTTTTAGTGATTTTCCTGGGGTGTCTGGGAGTCTTTGGTTGTCTACTATTTTCCAAGTGGGGAAACTGAAAGGCTGATGGGACGACGTAAGGATTCAGACTGAGTTTGTTGACTGGCTGGGCAGCTTTTTGCGGGGGAACCTGCTGTCAGTAACTTTGGGTCATTGGAGGCTGGTAAGATTCTCCAGAGAAAAACTTTTCTAATCTTTTAGTTGGAGGCTAAGGCCTGGCTGTCGGCTTTCCACGGACTGTGTGGGAAGAAGGCAGGGCTGGGGGGCTGCAGGGCTGGGGGGCTGGAGGGGTGGTGTGAGCAGTCAGAATGCATCTGTCGATCCCTCTGCTTTGGGAGCTTCTCAACCAAGCCTTGTATTCTCAAGCCCAAGACTCCGTTTCAAGTCCTTCTGAGAATGAACCAACCCCCAGTCTTCTGCGGGGCAGGTGAGGGATGGCCCCTGGTGGCTTGGCACGTCAGGTGGGGGCATGAAGGGGTCAGACTGCTTAAGCGAGTTTCAGCCAATCCTTATTTCAGCCATCCCCCACTTTCCAAGAAAATCATTTGCCTCTGTTCTGGGACCTGCTTGTTAGCGCCAACGCCGGAGCTTCGAGAACTCTGCTGAGTGGATTGTGCCAGATCTTAGCCTTCCTCCAGGCTGCCTTGGGATTGGTTTCCCCTGTCCCCAGGCTGGCACTGCTGTGACCTGTTTCCTTGTCCAGCTTCTGAAAATGTTCTTGTTACCTCTTCTTCCATTCTCCCCTTCTTCTTAAAACAGTTCGTCTGTTGGGGTTTTCGTTTTTGGGTGAGAGGGCTCTAGATCTGATGCTTACGTCCAGTTCACCCCTTGGCCTGCTGTCCCTTCCCTGTTCTGCTGGGAATTCTTCTGGCCATCAGACCAGAATGCGAGGTCCGCTTTGATCTTTCCTTTTCCTTTGCTTCCCCCATCACAACCAGTGAACAGTTTCTTCCTGAGCAAGATCTTGTTCTGTAGTGTGAGTCATGGGGCCACTGTGTTCCCGGAAGGATGAAAGAGGAGCAGTGTGGACAGGGGCTGATGTGACAGGAGCCTCAGTCCCGTCTCACATGAGATGCCCTATTGGGAGCGTGCTGTCAGGTCCCAGGAGGAGAGATAGGAGCTGGGTCTTCAGGTTCTCTCTGTTTATTTTCTCTCAGGGCTCAGTGATGTCTTCTGAGTGCTGATAGAAGGAAGAAAAAAAACCCTCTTGTTTTGGGGTTTTTTTTTTGGGGGGGGGGGTCAGTTTTGCTGTGTCATCACCAAGGCCAGCCTACCACTCACAACATTTCTGAAACCAAATGTCCCGTTTCCCCCTCACACCGAGCAGTACTGACTGCCTTTACCCAGTGACGACCCCACAGGTTAAGGGCTGGGTCCCTCCACACCACCTCTCCGCTACAGATGGCAGGTCCACGTCCCGGCTAGTGTGACCTGTATTTCTGACCAACTGGCTGTAATTTGGGGGTCCTCACAACTCCCTCCTCAGGTTTGACAATTTGCTATAAGCTCACAGAATTCAGGGACATGCTTACTTAACATTTATTGATTTATTATAAAGACTATATAATAAAAGATAACGAGGTTCACATGGTGAGGTCCAGAAGAGGCCCGACAACAGGCGCTCCCGTCCCTGTGGAGTTGGGGTGTGCTGCCCTCCCAGCACGTGGATGAGTTCATCCACCAGAAGCTCCCAGAACCCCATCATTTAGGGTTTTTAATGGCGGTTTCCTTACAGTGGCATGGTTGGTTAAATCATGTGTGATTGGTAATGGAACTCAGTTTCTAGCCACTTAATTTTTTCCCAGAGGTTGGGGTGAGGGTGAGAGGAGTGGGGTGAGGCTGAAAGTTCCAACCCTCTGATCACATGGTTGGTTGCCCTGGTAACCAGCCTCATCTCCTAGTACCTCATTAATATAAATTCAGATAGGGTTGAAAGGGGCTTGCTATGAATGACAAAAGATGTTCCTCTCACCTCTATCACTCCGGAAATTCCAAGGGCCCTGGAAGCTCTGTGCCAGGAGCCCAGACCCGGTCCGTCCAGACCTGGTCCGTCCAGACCCGGTCCGTGTATGTTTCTTACATCCAGTATCGCGGGCAGACACAGGCCCCGGAATCATCCTTCCCCCAGGCCCCGTCATTGTGGGGCCACATCATTTCCGTAGTCTTTTACGAGTCCTCGCTCTTCAGTCATTTCTTGGCTTACGAAATTTATCTTGCACTTTGCTTCTGGATGAATGTTCCTAGAATGTTCTTTGTGTCACTTTCTTAGTTGAAAACTTATGACCTGCAAAATGAAGTCTAAAACTTTTGACACACAAGGCACTTGCTAATCTGATACGTAACTTTTCATGGTCAACAGCCAGGCTTCTCAGTTCCATCCCTTTGCTGAACTTTGTGATCTGGGCCACATCACATCGCCTGTCCTAGCGAAGACCCGCAGGATAAGGACTCGGTCCCAGAGATTCCCCCTCTGCTGTGTGGGTGGGTTTTTCTCTAGCACTAATGTTTTTCCCCTGTAGTGAGGTTAGTTAGTGACAGTTCTCCGACTATAACGTGCTCGTTTTTGCCCCCATACTTTCTGTGTATGCCCTATTTAGAATTGGTAAACAGCCGGATCAGTGATTGATTATTTCAGGCCGACATCTGCTTTGATCGGTCAGGGCCTCAGGCATGGCGACTGTGCCAGGCTCGTTGTTGAGTGTGAGAATGACGCTCCTACCTTCTACTCTGTGTACCTGTAGTTCTGGACTGAGTTTAGAATCTCTGTAATTCCACATGTCTTTCTTTTCTACCTAATTAAGAATAAAAATGAGAAAATGGTTTGCTTTTCATGTTATAGACAGTAGACTCTCTGTTAACCAGAACTCAGTTGCTTAAATTCTGGTTAACAGAGAGACTACTGACATTTATCTGGCATCTACCAATCCCCATGGATGCTGCTTAATGGGGAGTCGGCTGTATATCTCTGAGGTCCAGCTGAAATACAAACTCCTCAGGAATGGGAGCTGCCTTGTCCTTTTTGTGACTCCTGTGTGCACACTCACCAGAGTTCAGACAGACATCCAAATGGAGCGACTATAGGCCAAGTTGAAATGAGTGTTAGAATTTTGAAGTCTACGTTCTGGTGTTTGACGCCATGACACTTGGGCAAGTTACATCACCTTCCTGGGCCTGTTTCCTCATTTGAAAAGTAGTTAAATGAGAATGCATGATCTCTGGAATCCAAGTAATAAAACCAAACCAAACCAAACCAAGGGGTTTTGTTTGTTTTTAAGTTCCTAAGCAGTTGCACAAAATGTGATAGTATGAACTGACCTCAGACAGAATTGGATGAGTCGGGTAAGAGCTGAATCCCCGATGATTTCATTATATAGTATGACTTTGGTTACTTAATGCAGCTGGCATTTCTTTATTTTGGGTAATAAAAGGGAGTTATATTTTCCTTGGAGTCCTGCTTAAAGTAGAGATGGTCCCTGCTGTTTTAATATTTGGCATGTGTCCATTTAATGCGTTCTTTGAGTGGTCCTAAGTTTTCCACATAGTCTGTAGCAAAGGTAGTGGATCATTTTTTTTTTCTGATTTCAGAGGAACAGTTAAATCTTAATAGTTAAAATTGTAGAACTATGTAGGTAATGAACTTCATAGTCCTATTCCACAGATGTAACTACTGTTGGCAGTTGATGTATAACAGAAGGATTTAAAAATCCCAGATGCTTGCCAGTTATCAATACCTCACTTGATACTTCCCTTTCTAAATTAATGTTAGTGCGAATATGGAAAAGATATGAAAGTAGAGAAGATAATGAACATTCCTTGAGCAGGCAATTAACGGGTCTGAAATTCTTTCTGTTAGCTGTTGCGCATTTTGACTTACTTGGGATTTGGTGAGTGAATGAAATTCTAGAAGAGAACTAAAAACATTGTGGTTGACCAAACATTGACATTTCATCTGCCTTTTCTTTCCCTTTTCTTTAGAATAATGTCTCAAGTATATGCATTTCCATTCAGTCCTTCCAAAGAGAAATTATTTTGTGTTGAGTGATGGTCAAGATGTCCTCCTTAATTTTTTACATACATTCACTTGGATGTGTTTTTGCATTTCTCATATTATAACATGAAAATCCAAACTTTTTTTTTATAGACTAGAAAGCAGTTCTTACTGTTGAAGCTTTCTGTGATTTTAACCAATCTTCTAACAATGCTAAATTGTTCTATTGTTTCCTTCCTTTTACCTCCTATTGACCAGCTGTAAAGAAATATTCTTAAACTGCAGGAAGAACGACATTGTTATGTGGTAGAATATACCTTTTAGAGTCCTAGAAAGCCTTCAAATAAAGCATTGATATTGTAAATTATTATTGGACCTCGAACTCTGAAACAGCCCAGGAATAGGCATTTTAAAATTCTCCTTTGGGTCTCTTGTTCTGCCTGTGTGTTAATGAAATTCAGGGATGGGACTCGGCTTGCCTCTTCTTGCACATCGAGCGCTTCCGGTTCTTCGCCTTGGCTGAGGAATCGCCATGTTAAAGGGCTTTTGACAGCACTCATAATGAGGGCCCTAAATTTTCCTAGGGGACACAGCTCTGGGATGCTGATAGTTGCAAATGGAAAGATACAATTTGATGTTTAAAAAAAAAAAAACCAACAAACCCTGACAAAAATATTATTCTATACATTTAAGGGAAAAAGCATTCTTTTCGAACTAGTCACGTGGAGAGAGTGCGTGTTCAATCCAGTGTTGCTAAAAACATGGTTGCATTTTTACAAAACTGAATCTGGAAGCAGTTAGCACGTGTATGTTTTGGGTATGAATTCATGTATTCGTTGTATGCTTAAACTCTCCCTGAAAAGGTTCTGGTGTTGCAGAATTTTATTTCCCATGTTCACCAGCCTTGCTCCCCTCTTCCGAGGCCATCGCAGTCAACATTTCGGGGTCTGGCCTCACAGCCCCATCCCGTTGTTTGCTTATCCTTCTGTTGCTTTTTAGTTTTTACTGGTGGCCACCTCATTGTGTGGCAGGACCGACACTATCTGGCATTACTGTAAAGCTCTCCTTTGAGGAGCATGGGTTTGGTTTTTGACAAAGTTACTGTATATGGGAGCAATCTGGTGATAAGCTGTGTGCGCGGCTCTTTAGATATGCTAATTTTGACACAGAGTGAAAGCTTCCAGACTTATCCTTGGAATAAATGCCTCAGGATTATTAATTTTAGAGATGATGTTGATCTAGATATATCTATGTGTGGGTATGTATGTTTAATTCATCTTATTTTATAATCAAGCCATTATAGTAGATATGGCTTTTGAATGTGTTTAGTTATAATAGGGGATTTTTATGAAACTTTAGTCAAATAAACATATTTTAATTCCTCATTATCTTTATTGAGCCCTCCTCCCCTCAAATTATAACTGCTGTTTGTTTTTTTTTTGACTGGATGTTTTCTTAGGAAACAGTTTCCTGCAGTTTGTCATATTGGCTGAATCTACCGATTCTTCTGGGGTTGTGGCGTTTGAACTGTGTTAGAAATTATTCCGAGTCCTTGGTGCCTCACTGCCCTCCTGCTTCCTCAAGGGACCCTGTACCTACCCATCTCTGAGCATCTGTGTTTATGTGTTGCGTCCACACTTTACTGTGTGTGTCCTTGCACATCCAGTGCCTTGGGAGCTGCATTGCTTTATAGTCATTTCCTCCCCAGCTAGACACAGTGTATGTTAAATCCACGACGGAATATGGTAGTAGGGATAACTACAGAGGGAGAGCCTGCCTTAGATTGGCGGGGACTCGGTCACTAGGTAGAAAAGATTGATGTTGAATTTAATGGGCAATGGGAAACTAAAGGTTTTTGAACAGAGGGGTGATGGGGTTAGAGCTGTAATTAAGAAGGCTAAGTGTAGTAATGTATAGGATGAAATAGAAAGCTGAGACAGGAGCTGAAAAATAAGGATATGATTAATGTGGTCTGGCTTGTATTTGGGTAACGATAATAGAAAAAGAAAGGAGACAGTATTTTGGAATAGAATTTACCACAGTTGACGACTCTCTGAGGTCAGCATTCATTGATTTATTCAACTAATTTCTTGCACAGAATGACATGCCAGGCTCTGTGTTAGGCATTGGTGCTAAGGTGCAAAGGACAAGTTCCAGCCAAGAGGGCTGGACACGTTGGGAGAGCAGATGACCGGCACGATGACAGCGGCTGCAGACCTGGTGAAGCCAGGAAGGAGGAAATGGGTTTGTTGGGCAGTTTTGTTAGCTTTCGGACTCCCAGGGTGTAAGCTGCCAGGATGTAGGCATTGTGAGCTCTTTGGAAATACATTTTGGGTTTAATCTGTGTAGAAGTGATAGTTGAAGCCACGGAAGTGAAAAATTAGAAAGAATTAGATTCTGAGTCATTAGAAAGTTAAATTGATCTACGAGTGTGTTACGGCATGGCACAGAGCCACGAATTTTGGAAAGCCGCCCCCCCCTGCCAGTAAGGTCAGTGGGCACGAGGACTGAGGGAGGGGCACTGGATTTGTGTGAGAAAAAGGGAAGATGGGGAGTGGACAGAAACGAAGACGAAGGGCTGAAAAACTCCTAATTTTATTGCATCTGTCTCTGATTCCATGTTCCTGACTTGGCTCTTGTGATGGCTAATTTTATGTGACAACTTGGCTAGGCTGTGGTGCCCAGATGTTTGGTCAAACTCCAGTCTGGATATTGCTGAAAAGGTTTTTTATGTTTTGTTTTTTTATTTTTTTTTTATTTTTTAAGATTTGAGTAACATTTAAATCAGTAGATTTAGACGCTGGTTACCCTCCATAGTGTAGTCGGAAGGTCTCATCTATCAGTTGAAGTTAAGATAAAAATACTGAGGTCCCCGAGGAAGAGGAAATTCTGCTTTCCCACTGCCTCCAGACCAGAGCTGTGTCCCGTTACTCTTCCCTTGGTCTCCATCCGGCCATACACGTCTCTCTCCTTCTAGATAAGTGGACACACACTCCCACCCCCCGCCCCCGCCCCCGAGCTTCACTGGAAACCCTGCCTAACACAGATTTCAACACAACGGGAGGCAAGTTGTGTTTTCTGTTTCCTGAGCTTGTTCTTTAGCCCTTCGCTCCATGCAGATTCCTTGAGTTTTTGGCAGATAATTGTTCCCCTTTTCCCGGGCAGTTAGTAAGTTTCCGCGTGTACCTCCCTTGTGCCTTACATTACCTTAATGGCTTGTGTGCCTCTTTCCCCAAATGACTCTCTGAGCTTCTTGCAACCTAGCACTTGTGTAGCTTGTGTAACCAGCCTGGTTAGCATGGAAGAATTTGTCACAATGGGTCTGTTGAGTGAAAGAGCTTAGCTCTGACCTGATGCTAGAAAGAAGTTGAAAGAAGTACTAAATGGACAGTGTGCTCCCCAAACGCCAGCATCTTCATAGGCTTGGTTGGCAGGTGTGAAATGTATTGTGGTGGTTTGGACGCCATAGTGAACCATTATCTAGTATGTTTGTTGTTTTTAAATTTGTCAGATATTCAGATGTGGTTTCACCAGTCATGCCAGAGTTTAAAATATTTCATAGAGACATTTTCAGGGAAACACAGACAGATCAAGAAGGAAAAAGAAATGCTTTATAACCTCATTACCCACAGTTAACTATGAACATGTTTTTTGTATAGATCTATCTAGAACTTGTAATGTACTCAGCCGTGTATACAATGACAGCATATCGTACCAGTGGTTTCCAACCTTCCTAACGCCGCGACCCTGTAATACAGCTCCTCATGTGGTGGTGACCCCCATACAATTATTGTCGTTGCTACTTCATAACTGTAATGTTGATACTGTTATGAATCGTCATGTAAATATCTGATACGTGTTTTCCGATGGTCTTAGGTGACCCCTGTGAAAGGGTCGTTTGACCCCCAAAAGGGTCACAACCCACAGGTTGAGAACCGCTGGTATATGCTGTTTTGTTACTTTTTTTCAAGTAAACATCTTTTGCTGTTATTAATTATACATTATTTTTAATGCCTGTTTAGTATTCCATTATAGGGAACTTAATATTACTTAATCAGGCCTCTTATTATTGGACATTTAATCTGTCTCTTTCTCGCTATTTTATCTTTTTTTTTTTTTTTTTTAAATGTGGCTAGTTCCCTGGCTGGGAATTGAACCCAGGCCACAGTGTTGAGAGCACTGAAGCCTTAGCCACTACACCACCAGGGAATTCCCTCTTTCTCTATTTTAAACATGGGCTCAGTGCATGTATTTGCACATGTATCTTTGCATACTTGGCTATTATTTCCTGAAAATGAATTGTTAGAAGTACTATTTCTGGGTCACAGGGAGCCAACTTTATTTTTAAAGAAGGTTTTTGCTATGTGGTACCTAGGTGCCCTCTAGAAGCATTTTACCCGATAACGCACCTGATAGCAGTGCGTTAATGCCAGTGCTATATGAGAGTTTCATGAAATGGGCTCTTAAAACATGTACAGGTACATATGACAGACTGATTTTTGCTTTTCCTTTCTTTCTTTTCCACCCAGGACCATGTTTTATTGTGGTCAGCATTTCCAAAGCAATCAGGCTTTTTCTTAAGTTTGAATAGTTTTCATAACATCTCGCTCAGCCTGTTAAACCTATTAGTGATTCTACCAGTATAAATTAATAGTCATCATGTATCCTGCTTGTTTGAACAAAATGCTCAAGCATCCAAAATATGAGTAGCCAGTCTTGCAGCATTTATGAGTGACTCACTTGTTTGTTTGAGAAAGATGGGAGGAGGCAAGTCCAGTGACTGAATCTGTTTTAAAGGAAGCATGGCGTCGTATGTAAGACCAGAAGAGTAGCCCCAAAGCCAACCCGTGGGGGATAGAATGTATTAATAGCACGTTAAATCATGGTATATTGTCATAAAATTCCAAACTATGACAAATGATGTAACCAGCAGTTAAAAATAATGGTTTCCCAAGGACCAGGATCATAACATTCATACCTTAATGTATCTTTGGCAAGAAATGCTAAAAGAGTAATATTATCGCCTCAAACTGAATTTTTCTCATGTGGGTTGCAATTAAACTACACTTGTAATGTTGCTCAGTGATAATCCAGGAACCTTTCAGAACAGAAAGAAACATGAAAGCTACACTGCTTACCTCCCCTTGTTTGTTTGTTCATAAGCTAGTTTTGTTTAGCACAAAGGACCGTCATTTATTCTAAGATCATTTTATCGATAAACAGGTTTATTTTAGGAATAAATTTGTTTTCTTCTTGAAATTATTCAAGACTTTTTTTTTTTAACCTAGATTTAATTCGTTCTCCATTTGGCTCGAGGACCTTCTAGAAACTTCAGATTTCTAGCCAGAAAATGAAGCATGCTTTCATGGGATCAGTCCTGGTGTTTTGTTTACTGCTGTTAACTAATGCAATAAAAGGTAAATTTGCAATTTGAGAAATGAAATGTAAATGTTCTCATGTTTAGCCATTTTAATTTTTTGATTAAACAGCATTAAACAACTATTGAAACTTTGAAAATGTATGCCTGAACTTAAAGCAGTTCCCAGGGAATCTGCAAATTAAGGGGGCACGTGAGACTGAATACATCTGGCTCTCTGTGCTTTGTTCACCCGTCTGTGTTTTTCTCTCCCCGAGTTCAGGGGAGGAGTACTTTTATAAACAATTTTCTGTGTAATCCACTTTGTGCGTTTGATTCCCTACATATTTAAATGGAAGTACTAACTAAGATACATTAACCTAAAATTTTCTGTGTTCAGACTCAAGTTAGAGATCCCTGAAACTTTAGATGTTGCAGTATAGCCTAATTAAGCAGTAGAGGAAGTGTGGAAAATGAACAGGAGATTTAGAATCTGAGTACTGCCTGACCCTGGGTGTGCTCCTGCAGAAGGGGAATTATGTAGGCGTGGTTCCTACTGCTGGCGGGGGTTTAAACGACCAGGTTAATACCCCTGGGACTCCTGAGTCTTCAGTTGTATAGACATTTTTTACAAAAGATGTATTGTTTTGAATCAGCAAAGGAATAAGGAATGCGAGGTACTGTGTGAGGGACGGACATCCTACAAGTTCTGTATTTTAGAAAGGGTGTGGTAGGGGAAAGTCACTCTTGGCCTTATAATTATTAGCTTGTTATGTTAGTTGCCTGATAATCAGATTATATTCAATTAGTATAATAAGTCAAAATGTCATGAAGTATTTTTACTACTGGGCGTTTTTATGAGTCCTGTGCTCTTAAACCCTCAGTGAATCGATTGTTAGATGTTAGGGCATCATTTTCTTAACTCCAGGTCCATAACTTGTCAGTAGATGCTCAGAATTATTTCGTCTTTTCTTCGGTGGTAGAGAAACATTCGTTTTTCTTCACGGCTGCCACTCAGAAAGGTCTCAAATTTATTTATATTTTCACCAGAAGTCAGGAGAAATAGAGTGATTTTATAAGATGAAAGTGAAGAATATGATAAATATGCTTCCTCGTCCTGTTGCCCTTTGTCGGTGCGTGTAAACATTGAGTGCATATCCCCGCCCTGTCTTGGTGCAAGTATTGCTTAGTTTACTAGGCCGTAGACAAGATACGTGTGGGAGAACAAGGATATAAATATAAATTAAAAAACCAAACAAAACATTTTCAAAGTTTTTCTTCCTGCTAGCTCCAAGAAATCCCTTCATCATCAGAGTGGATTGGGTCCAAATAAAGTTCTTTCAATTCCAATTTAAAGTTAGAGGGACTGGTGCAGACCACGCTAGCTCTCAGTGACAGCTAGAGGCTTCAGTCTTAGGAGGTGACTGAATATAACAAAAAATTTTTGCCAGTGCAGCTCTGTGACTTTCTCATCAGATACTCTTAAATCATACGCTTAGATGCTTTTTTCTTTTAACATTTTCAAATATTATATCTTAAAGTCCTTTTTATGTTTGCAGTTATTTTCATACTGAAATTCTTTATAGACTTTTTTCTTACCTAGATTTAGTTCATTTTCCCATGTAGTTCAGGGACATTCTAGAAACTTCCAATTTCTACACAGAAATTGAATACATACTTTCATAGAACCACGGTGGATCAGCCTTGGTGTTTACTTTTTTCCCTCCTCTCTGCATTCCTATTAACATATTTGTAATAAAAGGTAGGTCTGTTTATAATATAAATATGAAAGATGAAATTTAAATTGTCTCATGTGTGATAATTTATATTATTTTGAAGAATTAGGTATTGGTTTTTGTGCTGACATTGTGCCCAGAATTGTGTATCATCTGTGTCGTCTGAAATGCTTGGGAATTGGCCCCTGTTGGATGGAATGATTTCTCTGGTCTCTACAAGAGGAGTCTGGCCCTGAATTTCTAATGTCATCCAAGGCCTCTGACAATTTGCTTATAAAACTTTTCTGAAAATGTATATGAATTTCTTTTAAAAATTATGGAATAGATGGCTCAAATGTACATAAAAACCCAATAAACCCAATTCTATAAACTCTGTTTTTCCAACAGAACAATACTTGTATTGATTTTTCAGGTATCTTAATATAGATATCTTTTATATTATTCTATATTCTATATTAGAATATATATATTATGTAACTTCTAACACATAATTGATATGTTGTTGTTTTGTCAGTAAATCATGCAACCTTCTCAGAGTGACTCATTAATGAGTGTAATTAACCAATTATGCATGAGTATGGTCAGCATGGAAATCCAGTTTAAATATTAATAGTAGAAGAACATCAACTGTGAGTTGAAATGTGAGAGAGAGTGTGAGAGAGAATGTGTGTGTGTGTGTATGGGGTGGAGGAGAGGACATACAGATTAAAGCAACAGTAAGTCAGGTTGAAATCCTCTATGAATGAGAATTGACTATTGCAGCTGATAAAAGTGGAAATGGGTAATTAAAACATGGTATATAAAGAAATGTGAAGTTTCTTCATAGTTGTCCTATTAGGATAGTGTGTGGTGTCGAAGCCTAGCCGCTACTCCACCAGGGAACCCTGCTTCGGGTTCTTAATAATATTTTCTTAGCTGGCTAATTAGGATGTGCTACTGATGTGATTCAGAAAGTGTTCAGCTCCAAAGAGGTTGCCAAAAGAAGAGAAGCCAAGGTAGCGACAGGTCTGGAAATGGAATCCTGATTGTGTTTCGGGGTGAATGGCAAGAGTTGATCACCACAGTGCCTGTGTGTGCCATCCCAATGTGCGGTACTTGCTTCTTGTTTACATATGGTTTTATTCCCTACATCGGATCTCCTATTCTTCCATATTACTCTAGAGCCTCTTGAAGTCTCAGCAACAGGATTCAGTGCTGAGTGTGATGCTAACCAAATAATGTATCTCTAGGAATGCTTTTGTCTGTAACAGCAAACCCCATCATTGTGGTAAACAGACATTTATTTTTCACAGGTAACAGAAGGTCTGGCAGGTAGGCACTCCAGGGTCATGCAGCTGCTCTGCAATGTTGTTAAGCACCAGACACCTCCTATTGGTGGTGGTGGTGGCATCTTTGTCACATAGGTTTCAAGAGTCACAGGTAGGCTGCTGTATATCCAGAAATTACTCACAACAGAAAGAAGAGGAAAGAGGGGAGGGCTTTCTTCTAATGAGGCTTTTTTGGAGAGGTCATCGCTTTGTGTTGCCTTCTGACTCCATCACATTGGTGAGATCTGTGTGTGCTCACCACTAGCTGCATGGAGGTCCTGCGTTATTACCTGGGCACAGGCTGCGCTGGGAAGTCATCGGTGTTGTGTCGGTAAGAAGGAGGGGGAATGGTTGCTGGATTGACAGTGCAGTGTGTGCCTGGAATGCTGTTACTCCCTGCTGACTTTATTTGGGTATAATTCTTTGGAAATAATTGCTCACACACAATGATAGAACTTCATGTGGCTTTGCTTAATTCTTTTAGTTTCAAAGTTATTAAAATGCAAAAAGCCTTAGTATTCATTATTATATATATTGAAAAGACCAATGATGATTTCGTAATTGTTTTCAACTATTGCCATTGACTTTGATCCACTTTTTCTCTGACTCATCCCAACATTATAAACTAGTTCAAACTCATGCCAGGTTAGGTATCATAGAGTTAAGGAAAAACATTCAATGGTCTCTTGCTGGGAAGCAGTTGTTAGAGGTAGAATGGGGGGTGATCAGTGGATAGGACCTGCCTTCTAACCTCAGAGAGCTTCTGCCTGGTGGGCAGGCAGGTCGACCAGCTGCTAACTGCACTGAGCGGGAGCCTGAATGCAAACTGGATATGGAGTGAGAGGTAACATTTTTAGATGTATTGTGGAAAGAGAGTGACAGTGGAGACTTAAATTATAAGTAGTATTACTGCTTAATTTCCACATTTTAAATTGTCTTTTTATGTATGTTTCATTAGTACATTAGAAAGATTTTTATCACTTTAATAAGGAAGGAAAGGGACTTTTGTGACTCAAGCATGTCGTTAGAAACACGTTGGTCCCTCTCGCTGTCTTCCCGTCTTTGTTTTCATAGTGCTTTTCAGTAGGCACTACTCAATCCCAGTTCTCGGTGTAGCCACCTGAGGTTTGTGAATGTATTAGGGATTTAGTTTCCCCAAATAAAATTCTGTTAACCTGATAAAATGAAACCCGTAGTAGAGAGAAAGTAATTTTTTTTTTTTAAATCAAACCGCATCGGAGCTGATAGAACAGAACTTGCAAATCTCTTTGCACACCCTCCAGTTCACTCTGTCCACGAGCACACGCACCAGAGTGTAACGCACTTTGTGATGCACCTTCACGTCATTAGAGTCGTACTCTGTGTCTTGTTCTGCAACTTCCCTTGTTTTTCTGTAACATTAAAAAAAAAAATTCTTCACAGTACACATCAAGTAGTGATTTTCTCAATCAAGGATGGTACCACCCCTCCCCCAGGGAGTATTTTTAAACACATGGGGGCAGCTTATGCGGAAACATCCTGCTCAGAATGCCAATGGCACCCCACTGAGAAACAAGGATATAGAAATATCTTGTAATTCTTTAAAAATGTGATTGGGCCATAAGTAAATACTTCCTCACCAATAATCAGTGTCTCTAAACCAGTGGTTCCCAACCTTCCTGATGCCACGACCCTGTAATACAGTTCCTCATGCTGTGGTGACCCCCATACAATTATTTTCATTGCTACTTCATAACTGTCATTTTGCTGCTGTTATGAATTGTCATGTAAATATCTGACATGTATTTTCCGATGGTGTTAGGTGACCCCTTTGAAAGGGTTGTTTGACCCCCAAAGGGGTTGCGACCCACAGGTTGAGAACTGCTGATCTAACCCTAACCCTAACCCTATCCCAAAGACTGGTATGTAAATATGATCGAGAAACAAAAATTTACACTGTCCTGACCCTTACACTAACCGTAATACTCACCCTAACTTTAACTTGAGATTCTGAACATGACGGTTAAACTAAAATTGACCCCACTCTGACCGTTACTCTACACTAACCCTAAACCTATCCCCAAGGCTGGTATGTAAATAAGATCGATAAACAAGTATTGACTATCCTGACCCTTATGCTAACCCTAATACTCACCCTAACTATAACTCAAGATTCTGAACATGACGGTTAAACTAAAATTGACCCCATTCTGACTAGTACTCTAACCCTAACCCTAACCCTAACCCTATTCCCAAGGCTGGATTGTAAATATGATCGAGAAACAAAAATTTACACTGTCCTGACCCGTGCACTAACCCAAATGTAAATAACTGATATGTGTTTTCTGATGGTCTTAGGTGACCCCTGTGAAAGGCTCGTTTGACCCCCAAAGGGGTCATGACCCACAGGTTGAGAACTGCTGCTCTAAACCTACCTCTGCCTTGTAAAAGCCTAGCATAAACTACTAGAGGAATTTCTGGGTCAACAGATATGTACACATAAAATTTAGTTCTGTGCTCCTGAACCATTCTCCAAACAGGCCATACACAATCACAGTCCTAATAACATTGCACACATTTCCCCACATCTTCTTCAACACTAGTTGATATCAGTTTAAAAAATTTTGGCTACACAATAAGAAAAACTAGTCTTGTTTAAATTTCCATTTTCCTGTCCAAAAAGTCCTGTTATCAAATACTTTCAACATAGTACTAAGTGACCAATTTGCTTTTAGAGATTCCACAGTTCGTGTCATCTGCTCTGGGTGTCCTGCCGCCTACTTCATTCATGTTTCAGAAACAGTCCTGTTTCCAAATCAGTCATCTCTTTGGAGGGTCTTTTTAGTCACATCAGCAGGAAATGTCATACCAATACTGACTGGCAGGAGCGATTTTATGAAGAACTGTGAATTGGGATTTGTGTAGAGGAAGCTGTGTTTTCCAAATTCTAGTTGCTGCCCACTTGGGTTGGTGGGACCAAATTAGGGGTCATGAGCAGCATGAAAAAAGAAATGGGATAGAAAATATTGGAGCGTCTCATGTATAGTATGAGGTAAGAAACTCTTTCCTGTGCACGTTTGTGTTTTGAATACATCTGTGTTTATGGGTGTGTGTGTGTGTGTGTGTGTGTGTGTATTCCCATATATAATGTGTCTGAGTGATGTAAAATACAGGGTCCCGCCGAAGGAACGCCCGACCGAGTACGGGAATGTCTCACACGAGGTGGACAGCAATGTGAACATTTCACCTCAAATGTCACCTAAAGTGTGCTTGAGTGTGATGTTGTTAAGTTACAGAATTACATGCTTATGATTTTGTAATAAAAGATTTGGCATAGATTACCAGCTCATAAAAAGGGTGTTATTGGTACCAGACCCTGTATATTCTATGGGTTGAAGGTCACTACTATGGAGAACCTTAGCTTTAAAATTTTATTCAAAGTGCCGTTCATTTCTGTCCGGAGGCCACAGTTTCATACTGGGTAGTGGCATTAAAAAAAAATTGCCAAGAGTATCAAGATTTCGCTAAAGGTTGAAGACCGAGGCTTTTAGAAGGGCTTAAATGCTTGAAGAGAGATGTCACCTAATTGGACTTGGAGGTGTCATGGGTGAGGAAAGCCCAGTTGGCTTGGGTGCAGGATGGAGAAATGATGAGTAAGCCCCCTACTAAGTGTAATTCCACCGAGCAGTGCTCCAGCGCCGTCCTGAACTTGACTCTGTGGGAGTTGTGTCGCTGCCCAGGGAAGAGAGTGCAGAAAACCCTGGTCCTCAACAGTTTCTCTCTGGGGGCAGACACGGGTGTGGGCCTGTTTGCTCCCCTCAGTTCCAGTGCTGATCTTACATTGCTTAGAAATTACCTGTCGGTGATTATAATAAATGGTGGTAATTAAAAAGAAAAAGCCATGGAACACCCTGCCTGTGGGTGTATTTAATTACCTGGCAGGTAATGGAACTTATAGGTAAACAATGGCCTTTCTGTTGAAAATTCAGCCCACACTTTTGGGTTCCTTCCCTCTTGTGGTGGGGTGTTTCCCGTCACTTGGAGAGCCGTAGTGATGAGAACTCTAATTTGTGTTGTACTGTGCGTTTCCCAAGTCTTTGTTTTTTGTTTTCCCTCAGCCAGGTCTAATTTTCTTACTTGAGTTATTCTTACTCAACAATTGCATCTTCACACACAAAAATGAATGGAAATTTCTGAGCTGGATTTGTAAATGGTGATATTAGAAATCCGTGCTTTTAAAGCCCTGTGATAAAACGGTAAGTATATTTGTTACTGATACATCTTTGGCAAACATAAAAACTAAATAGTAAGTATTATTTCACAGACCAAAGAAGATGGGAGGGAAAGTTCTTCAAAGCCTGTCAACCACCCCATAATGTTACGTAATGTTACTGTCACTGTCAGTGTCCAGCACGCAGCGGCAGCGTGGTTTGCCTTGGGGTGGCGTTCTGGGGCCAGCGCATGAGTTTCTCTGTCCATCTCGGGGTTTGTTCAGTGGGACCGCGGTCTCTGATAACCTGTTGTGATTTTGGACCAGCATCTTCTACCCACAGAACCAAGTTTGCTTCTGCAAGTACTTTGTTTGCCAGCACTGAGTGTCATGACTGACGTTTCTGTGAAGTCTCTTGTGGAACTTGGTTCATTAAGGAGACCTGCAGATGAGGGTGTAGGTACCCCTAGTCCAGAATACATGTCAGTACCCCTCCTTCTGGAAGAACACTCCTCTCCGTTCACCTTTCTCCTGAGTCAGCTGCGGCCTTGGGAAAGGGAAGGTGAGATGAGATGATTTCTGAGTGTTGAAGTTTCATCGTTTCTGCTTAAGCCTCTCCACCTTGTAACCTTGTGTCATCACTTAAAATGATGTAAATGCTAATTTGACCAATTGGCTGGATGAAAGAACCTTGCATATTGCAGAAACAAAGTGTTATTAGTAGATGCTTAGAAATAAAAAGGAAAGCTAATGGAATGGGCTCTGCTCCATATGTTATATTGAAGAACACATCTTTTGTGAGTTTCTTTGAATAGAATTATTTGTGCTCCTCGACAACCTTTTACCTTTTTTCTTTTTCTAAGATACGCCCTCTCCAAATTTAAATAATAGATTAAAAGGAAAGCCTTAGTCAACATTTAGAAAAAACTAAAGAAATGCCAATAAAAGTCAATTGTAATATGTATGATTTTTTTCTTTAAAAATATTAGATACTACATTTAGTTGTTCAGCATGTGTCATTGTTCAGGCTCAACAGATTAATTTTATGGCATGCCATCAAAATATGAGGCAATAAAAACAACTGTGTTATAAATATAACTTGCTCTAACTAAAAAGATGCTTATATTCTTTCAGAAATAAAATGTCATGGTTCCTCCCAATGACCTCATAGAAAGAAATAATGATCTGTTTTATGTATAGGTTTGATTTATGAGAGATCCATAGAGTATCAGGTTTTCTTTTTTTTTTTTTAATTTTAATTTTTTAAGTTATTGAGGTGACACTGGTTAATAAAAATTACCTAGATCCCAGGGGTACAATTCTACATTATATGTTGCATTATGTGTGCATCACCCAGAGTCAGTTCTCTTTCCATCACCATGTATCTGTGTCCCTGTCCCTTCTCCCCCACCCGCCTTCCCTGTTACCCTCAGGTAACTACTGAATGATTGACTGTGTCCATGAGTTTTGTTTCTTTGGTGCTTTTGATTTACATTAACAATCAAACTAAATTTCTCCCTGCCTTTCCCTTATTTTGCCCACTCTCCCCTCCCTCCTCTCACCTTAAAGGAGTATCAGGTTCTCCAACGGCTTCGTAGACCTGAGGAAGTAGCGCCGCAGGGTAGGAATGGCCGTGAACGGTGGGGCATCCTCTGCCTTTCCCAGGGAGGGACGGGAGGACACTGACAGGCCCAGGTTGTCGTCAGTGAACGCTGGAGACTGTCCAGGTTGAGCCGTGGCTGGTTTTGCTCTCTGGCTGTTGCCTGGCAGTCACCCTGATGGCCCCCGAGGGCGTAGTGTGTGTGCTTGCCTGTGATAACCTGGTGTATGACGCTCCTTGTTCAGCTTCTTGAGAATTACCTGTGTCATGCAGAACATATAGTGGCTAAGCTTCAGTGTGCAACTCCTTTATTTCAACAATTAAATAATGAAAAAAAAACCAGTATATTTAGGTTCAGATTTTTTTTTTTTTTTTTTTTTTTAACTAAAATTTACACCAGATCTGTTCAGGTAAGCTATTTTGTGGTTGACTATATTAATCCTACCAGTAAGGATTTTCTTCCTTTTACCCCTTCTACCACCCCTGGTTACTACCTCTCTGGTATTTCGCCTGAAAACATTCTTATGCTTGTCTCTCCTATGGCACTAACCTAAAGAAATATTGTGCTAAGTTTAGAAGGTGGAATATAAATTGCCCTTTTGGTTTGTTCCATTGGGGAGCACCAATAAACTACCCCCAGTATTTATACCATTGTGTAGGCCCCTCCCTCTGAGTGTGGGTTGGGTCTGAGAGTTTGACTGACAGAAGAAGCAGAAATGGCCCCTTGCAAGTTCTAGGCCTAAGCCCTAAGAGGTCCAGACATGGAGAGAAGTCCTAGGACTACTGTGTGGAGAGAGAGTGTCTGGCCCTTTCAGTGTCCTAGCAGGTCCCTGCCAGCTCAGTGAAGTCTCATGACAGCTAGCAGTATGAGCCAAAGAGAACCGCCCAGCTGAGTATAGACCAGATTGTAGAATAGTGAGCAATCAAAACAATTGTTTTTGAAACCACTGACTTTTAGGGTGGTTTGCTGTGTAGCAATAGATGGATGCAAACACCAGCAAAAATGCATTTTAATACCTACTTGGCAATAATTTGTATTTATGTGCTAGAAAAGTAAAATGTAAATTATTGCTAAGTAGCTTTTAAAAATCTATTTATCAGTGTATCATGTGCTATTTATATCCAGAGGGGAAGACATAAAATAGCCATTGAAGAGTTTGAATGCCACTTAGGGCTGTTATTAAATACAAGCTTTCCCATTACAACTAAAATTCGTCAACATTGTAGACCACAAAGTTGGAAGAGAGAATGTATGTAAGAATATTAAAAGTATTATTTTTTTGATGGGATGTGTTTTTAAGTTCCTCTTCATCCTAGAATCTTTTTGTTTTCAGTGGACGTTTCAAGCTCAGTGCCTCTGTAGGCTGACTGATTACAAATGTTTTCACTCAAGCTCACTAGCTTCTACATCTGTCTGTAAGCTGCTTTCTTAAAAAAGTGAATGAACTTAGGAAATAATTATTCCTCCAAATACACAAAACTCCCGAGCAAGCTTTTGTTCTTCAGGCAGATCTGATTCATCAAGAAACATCAAGATAATTGTCACGATTTAAATTTTTAAAAGAAACCAAGAAGCCTTTGGCTCAAGTATAAAACTTTCTGCTGCTTTTTTGGCTTAATGCCTAGCGTTGAATATTTTGTGCTGTACGTTGCTCCATTTTTTTGTTTTGTATATTTGCCCCTGGGACAGGAAACCTCAGAACAAAATACATTCAGTTCGCTCACCAATGCTGGTCCTTTGGTGACACTATTCTTGAGTGACTGCTACAGAAAGGAGAGGCTGGCACTTGAATACTGCTCCCTAGTGGATGCAGATGATGAGCCAAGGTTTTATTCTTTCATCACTGGTACTTTGTAAAACTGGGAAACGCTGTTTTGACACAAGAACAACAACATTCACATTAAAGCACTCTCCTGTCTCATAAATGATTTCTTTCAGGCGGTTGTGTGCTCTGTTTTACTGAGAAATTTTCATGGATGCAGTTTGCATTTAAAATACACCAGTGTTCCCCCCCTTTTGGGATTAATCTATGTAATTACGTAAAAGGGATTTTATTAGAGAAACATTTGCTTACAAGATTGGAAGCATCACAAGGGCAAAATCATGTTTTACTTGCTTGAGACTAAAACCCACCATAAAAGTCCGCACTCAGATTATGTTTTGAATTAATGAATCTAGTTTTTTAATCATCCCCCCACCCCCCATCAGGAGTTGGTGGTTAGATAGAACATCAGCAATTCCAGATTGGCAGATTATGTTGAGGGGAATCATGTTTTCGAACTTCTTCACTGATTTTTTTTCTACCCAAGTATTAAAGTATTAATAATAATTTTTAATTCAACTGTCTGTAATATGCTGAGTCTTTTCACTGTATTATTTCTGATCCTTGCAATGGAGTATTTGGAGTTAGGAGTTTCAAATATGGGTGCACTTGATTTTTTTTACAATTCTCCATTCACAAGGGATTTACGTGGTATCTAAAGAATGTTTAGTTGTTGTTAGCATTACTGAGCTGGCAGATGCCTGAATACGGGATGCATTGGAAGGGCTTCTGTATTCCTGTAAAAATGACAAGAGAACATTCTTGGGAACTTTCCTACGATTCTGTGGTGACTGCTCCTATTTAAGTTTTCCCCCACCTGAAGGAATACACAGAAATTTGGGTTCTAGATTGATCTTTTTGCTCAGATGACATCATACTCTATTTTATTCATTTTTTAAAAAATTGAAGTATAGGCTTGAAATCGGTCTCCCCCACTATCTGGAAGTAGACCGTGCCTATGAAAGCTTTTGTAAGCCAAAGTGGAGTAAAGTGAAGCAGCAGTTAGCATTAATTTATGTGGGAAAATGTTTGTGTTCTCCGACTGAAAAGGTAACCCGCAGAATCCTGCAAAATAACACCAACATCGGGTAAAATCAGGGCCACGCCCTGCTCAGGGTGCCGCTGCCTCTGTAAGGGTCCCCCCAGGCTGCCTCTCTGAGGGTCCCCCCAGGCTGCCTCTCGGAGGGTCCCCCCAGGCTGCCTCTCAGAGGTTCCCACCAGGCTGCCTCTCGGAGGGTCCCCCCAGGCTGCCTCTCGGAGGGTCCCCCCAGGCTGCCTCTCGGAGGGTCCCCCCAGAATAGACGCTGGGCGCTATTTTTGTGTTTTGCCTGTTTTCATAAAAGGAAAAATTTCTCTCTGGATTTCTTTTGTTTAGCAAAAGCAGGTACTAACATAAGTCTTTCATAAAAATGAAGTGGTGCCATGCAAACTTTTGAAAAGTTTGTATTAAAATAAGAGTAATATATATGATACACGTATAACATATGTGCATACACACACACTTAGTTTATGCCAGATACCTCTTGAATTCTTGGGGTACCTCAGTAAACAGAAAGACCCAAATTCCCCCTTTGGGGGAGTTTGCTTTGTAGCATAGGGACCAGACAAACAATACAAATGACAAAAAGTCGATGTTGTGGTAGGTTAGAAGGCGGGTCCCACGGGCAGACAACAAAGCAGGGGAGCGGCGATCAGGCGGGCTGTGGGGTCTTCCTTCCCGAGGTGACTTGGGGCGAGGCTGGGGGCGGTGAGGAGCTCGGGCAGGCGCTGGGCAGGAGAGCCTTCCCGGCGGAGGGGGGCCGGGGGGCAAGGACGGGCCAGGCCAGAGTCCTGGCCGGGCTGCCCGGTGCCCGTGAGGGTCGCTTCCTTGGACTGTTACCCTCGGGCCGGGTTGCTGCTAGATCCTGCTGGTACTTAAGACCCGTTTTAGAAATGATCATTGCATATCACTGTGTTATTATATCATCCAGTCATAAAACAGCGTCAAACAGAGAAGTTGCTAGAATAGAACCACGTAGTAACATGTGACCTGGGAGTTTTTCTTTTGTCTCTCAGGGTTCTGAGGCCCCGTGTAAATCCTGAAGTACCTCAGTGATAGGCGACTGTTCTAGAATCTCCGATCAGGCCCCAAGTGCCTGTAGTTGATTAGGGTTCAAAACTGCTGACTTTGTGTTCGGGGTTAGAGACCATGTACATCAGCTAATTGCAACGGCAGGAGTTGGGGTGTGTGAAATTCCTTAAATCTGTGCCTGTACCTAGTAAGTACTCTACAAATACCAGCTGAATCTAGCACCTGAATTTTAAACTAGAACGAATTATAGTATTTATATACCTACACAGAAAGCATGTTAATTTTAAGTGAATATTTTATTTAAAAAGTAATTTATCTTTTGTCTGACCTGTTTTCTCTTACCACCTATTTCCTTGTCTCATAGTCCCTGCGCTTGCAAATCAAACTCAGCTTTTGAAGCAGTGACAGCAGTAATAGCACAGCAAGACCTGTGTCTCCTCTTTGGAAAATAGCATTTTATTTTTTGTTACATATTCTTTAGCTTTTCAATACAGATAGATTTTTAAACTGACTACCCAATCATTTGGGGTGGGGAGTTGCTTCTTATTGAATATTATAATATGGAAATTTGAGAAGTTTTTGCTATCTTCTTGTTCTGTGATTTCCTTTTTAAAATGACTAAGACATATAACTTGAAAAGTAAGTTTTATTTCTCATTGGAAGTGTAAATTCTCTGATCCTGTTAGAATGGTACCTAATTATGCCACGATGTGGATGACTGAGATGAGTTTCTTTCGGGCAGATGGTGTGCGAGGGATTTTCTAGGTGCTGATACAGGTGTACCTGCATCTTAGGCAATATGTGTAGGTTTTAAACACCCGAGATGTAAATGAGGATGGAATTGAATAGTGGCCCTGCTGATCGTAAAGATGCGCCCTTATTCAGGTTAATTACTTCATTCAGAGAGACTCGCTTTCCCCATTAAAAAAAAAATAGAACTCGTATCTTTAGAATTGTAAGGAATGAAGGTGATGCCTGCCGAAGGCCTGGCGTGGAACTGACACATAGCAAGCCCTTACTAAATGGTAGCTGCTGTTCATTTTTTAAAAATCATCTCACCTATTGGCTTTTGGTTTGGCCTTACTTCTTTTCCATCTCTGAGCTGTCCTCTACCTAAAATTTAAGGCTCCCCTATTCCTACTCTCTTCTTCAGCCTTTTGAACATGATCAGTTACGTGTTGGATACATATGTTTATGAGGCAGCTCCAATACTTAAAAGAATCCGAGAGTAAACTACTTGGTGAAACGTTGCCCTTTAATCATAGTGTCTCTCTTCTGAACTCTTGAGTTTCTGTCTTACCCGCTTTGTCCCTCCGTGACCCACAACCCTGGTCTCTGGGGCTTGGCCTGCTCTTCCGTCTCCCCTCTAATTACTGCTGACCTCTCCCCGCTTGTCTGTTATGCTCTGTGTTGGTGCCAGACCAAATTGTCTAAAACACTACTGTTCCCCTTCTCTTCTTTCCTTAAAAACTTTTCCTTTGACCATTTGTACATTTTTAGGGGAGAGTCTCTTCAAGCCTTCCGCCCATTTTTACTGGGTTGTCTTTTTTATTACTGCAAGGTAGGAGTGCTTTATATTTTCTGGCTATAAGGCTTTTGTCCTCTCTCGAATTAGGGATATTGGCTCATATTGGCTCTTTGGGTCTTAGCAACTCAAGGGCAATAATTCTAGAGAGTGGCTGCAGCTTCAGACATTATATCTTTATAGGACTGTGTAAAGGTAGGAATTTGGAGGGAGGGGTGGGGACCAGGCAGCGGGAGAGAACTTGCATGTTCTCTCCTTTCATCGTCTAAGAAATATTTTTCTCTTTCCCAAAGATTCTCACCCTCGGCCCCCCAGAAGACTTCTACGTCCTATTGACAAGAACTGAGTTACTTGGCTATCTCTAGCTCCAAGGAAGGTTGGGAAAGTGTATTTTTTTGTTTTTAAATAAAAATCTGTGGTGATAGATGGGTGAGTGAGAAGGGGGTTAAGCGTGCTTGTAGTGTGAACTACGTACATGTCAAGGTCACGGTGTCTCCGGAGAGGAAATATACCGAGCTCTCAGAGTTGTGAGAGCATAGGCTGTTCAGGGAAACGGGCTATTTTGAGGGGGACATGTATTGAAGAACCTATGTGGGTGTCTGTCTGAGTGTGTTGGTAGCCAGTAGCCAGGACACCTGAGCTGGGATTTGATTTGGAAGCACTCGGGGAGGAGATGGTACTTGGAGCTAAGGTGGTGTTGGATGGCTGAGCGAGAGCTGATCGAACAGGAGAAACAGGCAGAACGCGGCCTTGGGGGAAAGTTAGCTTTAGGGGTGTTCACAGGACATTGATCTCCAAAAGCAGATTTAGAGCAGCTCCCAGAAGAGTGGCCAGTGCTAATCTAGCCATGGGAGGAGTCCCCGGAGGGAGAGAGTAGAGTGGTCAGTCCCAGAAAGGCCACTGGGGAGGTGTCAAAGACATCCACTTGGATTTGGCCGTTAGGAAGATGGTTCTGGATCTTCCCACAAGTTGTTTGGAGTGAAGGGAGTAGAGGCCCGTTGCAGTCAGCTGAGGGAAGGTGGGAGGCGAGAGGGCGATGCCGTGGAGTTAGCCGCTGAGCTGAATTGCATCGCAGGAAACCTTCTCATATGGAAGCGGCATTGAGATGTCCCTAGAGGCAGTGGTGCAGGAGAGAGGGCGGGGGTGACGCGGGCCCACCTGCCCTGAGGAGGCGGGGCAGGGAGTGAGGAGGTACCGCTTTGGACTGGGGAGGAAGGAACTCTACCTCTTCACAGCCTGGGGGAATTCGGCAGCAAATAAGGGGCCCTTCCTCTTTTAAGGGTGGGAGGAAGGATGGATGCTGGTATTCAGGGGGAGGCTGTGCCCAGATGGGCAGTTTGGGGGGGCACACTGGAAACAGAAGGTATCCCGAACGGCTGCTGTCTTCTTTCAGGTCAGAGGGACTGGGTGTGAGGTAGATGGGAGAACGCTGTATTCTCCTGTTGCGTGTCACTGCTGCTGACGAGGCCTGCACTGTGTTGGCACCCTTACTTAGCAGTGAGACACGTTGCTCACTGATGTCAGCACTGCTGACCGCATGTTTGGGGACTTTGGTCTGACTCACATAACCCCTCCTGCGCTTGAATGGGCTTGAGATTGAAGGTGGCTTTGGTTCTACCAAGCGATCCATGTTTTTAACATGCCTACTATGTGCTAGGCATTTTGATAGGTGCTGTGAAACTACGGAGGGATGGTTAGAAGTTACAGAATATTTTGGTTATTCTGTAATTCTATTCTTGTCTTTAATTCTGTATTCGATTCCCTAACCTATAAGTCCCAGTACTAGGCTCCTTTCACAAACTAGCTGTGCCACTTTGTAATGGAAGGGAACTTTTGGGCTCAGAATTTCACTACCTGAATGACAGGGTGTGAACTAGGTGAGCACTAAGGTGCCGTGGGTAGTAAAAGAGAAACAACTAATAGGTCCCTGATGGAGACAATAAGACCCGTTAGGACAGTAGTAGGTACTTGATAGAGACAATAGGTGCTGCAGACCGTGAGAAGAAGAAAAGGCTGCAAAGGTGCATGCTTTGCCAGTTTGCAGGGTGACACAAAGTGTGGGAAGCTAGGTCTGTTCACAGTCCTCCCTGAGATTGTAGTCCGTGTAATACGAGTCCGACTGATGAGAACTTGGACATGCTGCTAGAACTCGGTCAGGTATTTATGACAAAATAGAGCATTCTGGACAAAAAGCTGATTTTCTTCACAAAATAGATAAAATTCCAAAATTCAGTTGTATGTAAGATAAGGGTGTATACACATGTTTTAAGCAGTTAATGAGTAAAAGTTACTATATGGCAGTTTACGTACCTTGTGGCAAATGAAATACCCTTCTGCCACATTCTCAAGTTTTTATATAATGCTTTTTCCCCTGAAGATATTTCCAGGGAATATCCTTAACTGCTTCCAGGAGAGAAGTAATTTGAGTTTCCAGATGTCCATTCAAGAAATAATACATTTCCTTCAAGTTCCTGATTACTAACACCGTGACTCTAGTTGTATCTCCTCTCCAGACAAATCAAGTCATTCTGATTAAGTCTGAATCGCTGTAACCCAGATTTAACTTTATTAAAACAGATGGTACAAAAGAAGAAGAAAAGTCTTTTGCCATCCCCTATGGGCCAAGCTCAAACTCATTTATCCCCATCCAAGGGCAGTTTCTCTCTGTGTTGGCCTGACTTCTGGGAGCCCAGAACTCTTAAAAGATGTTTTCTTGAAATAGTGAGCTCTTTTCTTGTCTGTCCTCGGAGTCTTGGCCGAGCCTCCGATATTCCGGCCTCTTTTACTCATTACCATTCAGCCTGATCCGCGGTGACTGAGAAAGCAGCAAAGGGCTGGAAGTTAGTGAAAGGTCCGAGGAGAGCTCTCTGAGGCAAGATGCAAATGCCCCCAGGCACAGCGTCACTAAGTTTCAGTTTCTCAAGTCAGTTGAATGCTTAAGGCTTTCAACCGATTTTAAATAGAAAGTTTTGTTTTTCTTTTCCTTTTGATGTAGTTTCTATTGGGACTTGATATTTCTGCCTGCTTTACAGTAAGTAAGTATGCTTTTCTCGTTGAAAATGAAATAATGAATCAGGTTAAGATAAGAAGAACACATTTCAGAGCTCCAGCATATTTATACAGATTGACAAATACTGACTTGTTTAAGAATTGCTGTCAGCCGTGTGGCTGCGATGAGATTGATTATAAAAATGGCAACTGTGTAACTGCAGAAAAGAGTCGTGTCCCGTTCAGCATATTGAAGAAACAGAGTTAGCTCTTCATCCAAGGGTGTAATTATTTCTTTCAAAGATGGCTTTGGAAAGAGTATTCAACATATATCATTTATAGGGTGTTACTTTGTAGAATCTTTTAATAGAAATTTTGGTTGGTTTATTTTCAGGAGAAACTGATTGCATTCTATTGAAGAAAATCTGAAAAATTGATAATGAAAGATATGGTTATTGTTTCCCCAGAGTATACTACTTTTTGAATGAAGCCTGCTTTTATAGAAATCACCTTATTCCTACCTGCTTGTTCACTGTGGCTGGACACTTTGCATAAGGTTAGAAGGGAGTCCTATACCACAAGTGCTTTTAGAACCATTGCCTCCACAACTAAGTCTGCGTAAAAGTTTTTTTTCTGGCATTTGCTCTCTTCAATTTAATGAAATAGTGATGTGTAAGTGATTGGACAACAAATGAATTGGAGACTTTCACATCCTAGTGGGGTTGGCTTCTGACATAATTAGGGACAAAGATGTACCTCATTGACAGTCCAGTTGGGGCTTCCGGGCAGGGCTGCTGGCAGGGAAGTAGAAGCCACTACCTCCGGCACGGAGCCTTTTGTTCAGTCGCTTTAGGAAGGGAATATTTCTCCTTGCACAGGCAGTGGGGTTCCTTAAGATTATTTCAGTATTGAGCACTTTTTTGAAGTAGCTGCCGTCAAAGGTACCTGCTTTATGGTTGCAGTTCTGCCATGTCCGTCAGGGGCAGAGGCAGGGTGAGGGGGCGTGG
>PVJL010010723.1:0-47323 GCA_004026885.1 Lyroderma lyra
GGATGGGAGGGGGGCCCGGGTCGGAGGGGGCCTGGATGGGAGCCATGCCAAGTGAGGGGGCCTTATGAAATGTGTGTCAAGGGGAGTAGTGTGCTGAGCCTCACTGCTCTTGTCTGTGTGATGGGCCCTCAGGCTGGATGGCCCTTCGTCTGCTGCCCCCTTTTGGGACGTTAATGGCCCAGGTCAGCATTGGCAGCTTGTCACAGCAGCTCCTTTTCCACAGTGGGGAGGGACAGTGAGAACATCTGCCCTCCAGGTGCCATCTAGACTCTGAAGCCCAGCCCTTCTGGGCATGTGACCTTGGCAAGGTCATTTTGACTTCCCCACTTCAGTCCCATCTCTGAGATGGCTTCATCCTTCACTGTCCTGTCTCAGGGTTGGTGGAGTCACACGTCTTCGGTGTGTCACATTAAAAGCTGCACCCCTGCAAAGCTTGCAGATGTGGGCTGTGGCTGGTACCTGCCACCAGAGCCACTACAGCTGTAGCCTGTCCCCAGGGCCAGGTCCCCGCTGGCAAGGCCAACCCCAGAGGCAGAGAGGAGAGGACAGGGGTGAGGAAATGAAGACAAGTGGGGGAGGGGGGCACAGGAAGAGGAAGTGGGGCCGAATGGTTGTCTAGAGAGCCCGGGGTGGGGGCCCGGGGTGCAGAGCGGCTGGTGTGCACGTGGCAGGTGTCAGCAGGAAGGGAACCCGTTTGTTTGGCCCTGTGCCCTCTCCCCGGGGCCCTGGCTGGCCTTGAACTTTTGTTTCTTTGGGGAACGGATTGTGTGGGCGGCCCCAGGTTGGTGAGGGCTTGTCCCTGCCACCGAGCAGTGTGGCTTTCCTGTGAGTCTCTGCAGACCTACCCACGTGGCCGCCAGCAACTGGTGACACCCCAAGCTGAAAGCTGGATGAACTTGCTGGGTGGTGAGAGGGGGAAGGGCCTGCGGCCAGTGCCTGTCCCTTGCCCCCATTCCATCCCCCACCACTACAGGCACAACGTGACTTTGTGATATTTAGGATCCGAGTAGGGTATTCGGGAGCATGAAGGGACTGCACACACAGAATTACAGCCCTGGCTCGTGTGCTGTTCAGATTCCTCCCCGTTGTCTTCTAAGCTGGGCCCAGTCCGCCTGCCCATTTATCAGAAAGTTCCCTCCGGCAAAAGCATTGGCGGTGTGACTGGGGGCTCACGGGCCCTGGCTTCCGGCCCTGGGAACACCTACTAGAAAGGGAGACTGGACTTGATTGCCATTTTTGAGTTTCTCCTACTCCAGGGAAGCCCCACCTCTGTTCTGGGGAGAACGTCATTTCAGGGGAGCTGTGGGGTAGGATTGCACAAGGCTGCACGTGTCTGGCCAGGGGTTCGCGGACTGCTGCTCTTTCACTGCCTGCTTCTAAATTTGCATTATTTATGGCTGATATTTCCTAGTTTGCCATAGATGTTTGCTTTTATTGTTTGCTTGAATATAAATACATTTGTGTGTTTTGATATCCAAGAGGTTTAAGTAGTATTCCAAGGAAAGTTCTCCCAACCCCGCCCAGCAGAAGTGCCTGTTCCAGAAGCTTCACCACCCTGACGGGTAAAAAGTAGGATTTCCTGGCCTTGACGTTGCATTTGTCTCCTGATGGGCATCTTTTCAGATGGGGAGTCCTTTGCCCTTTCTTTTTATGATCTGTCAGATATAGGCTTTGTCAGTTTTTCTATTGGGTGTCGGTTTTTCCTTTTAATTTCTGTGAGCTCTTTCTGTATTGGAAATTAACCCTTTGTCATAAGACTGCAAATATTTTTTTTCTCTGTCATTGATCTTTTGTCTGTCCTTTTGGTGACTTTGTCCATGGCGAAGTATACTTTTGTAGTCAGATGTATCAATCTGTTTATGTCTCAGTTTGTGTATGTATCATTTCGCCTGATTCACAGAAAGAACTTGACCCTCAAGAGTGTTACAAAGTTCTCATGTTGTCGCCTAGGACATGTGTGGTTTCGTTTTTCACATTTAAATCTTTGACTCATTTAGAATTTCTCCTGGTATAGGTGTGGCATGGGCCTTCCTTTGTTTCCAGGATCTACCTCGTGGTCCTAACACATTTTTAGACCCTCCCTCCCACCTCCTCTGAGACATGATTTTATGCCAAACCTGATCCCCATGGTCTGTGGGTATGGTTCTGGCATTTCTGCTCCACCCCACAGGCCAGTTTTCAGCTCATGGCGACAATATGTTGAATATTTGGTGGTCCAGTGCCCCCCCATCATTCTTCTCTTTCAGAGTTTTTCTAGCTGTTTATATTTATTTTTCTGTATGAATTTTATGATCAAGTTGCCCTACCCCAAACAAAGCACAGCAACAACGAAAATGCCTCCTGTAAAAATACACTTGCGCCCATTGTAGAAATGTGGAGGCGCAAACGTGGAAGGAAGGTGGATTTTCTTGTTTACACTGTGCCCCAGGCTGTGTGTAGCTGTCTCCTGCCAGGCGCCGCCTCCCTTCATGTCCTGCCAACTCTAGCTTGTGCAAGAGTGTAAAGGAGCGTGTGACCAGCGATGCTCCTGCCCCCACAACAGCAGACGAAAGCAGAGCACGCTGAGGCAGGGCCTGGCCCTTGTGTGGGGCATGAACACGCCCCAGTGGTTCCCACTGGGGTCGGCTGCCCAGCTGGCGCACGCACGCGGGCGCATGCGTGCACGCACACAGGCATTGCCCAGGAGCCCCACTGGTGATAACAGTATCTCATATGAGCATGTGTGTTCTCCCATTTACCCTCACAGTAACTGGGGGTTATGGGAAGACAGCCTCCGAGGCCATCCATTTGAGTAGGAACGTAGGGGTGGGGTGGGGAGGTGCCCACTGCAGGGGCTGCTTCCTTGCTGAAAGCCAAGTCCTGCACCGAGAGGGGTCCACACTGCCTGGCAGCTCTCTCCCTCTGGGCCTCACCTCCCTCACCTGTACAGTGGTGGGGCATCTGCATGTCAGCCCCGTGGGGGTATTTTTCCTGCCTGGGAAGTCAGCCAAGTGGCCACCTAGAGTAAGTAGGAATGTCCCCTGTCCACAAAGGACAGGCCTTTCTGGTGACCCCAAGGCTGCTGCGGGCCTAGATTCCCTTGCAGGCTGGCCGGTGAACTGACCCAGAGGGGGATGGGTGAGTGGGACCCCCTGGAGTGAAGAACAGGGCAGTCCTGAGGTTGGGAGCTGGAAGTGGCCCTGTGCCAGCGGCCACCAATCAGCGCCGTCCGTTGAATGACAGCCACTCGCTGGCGGTGAGTGCCGCGGGCCTGGGCGCCTGGGGAAAGCTGTTTCTCTGTAGGGGCCTCAACCTGGGCTTCCCTCCGACTCCGATTGGCCTACCACTCACTCCCCCCACCCCCGCCCCAACACAGACCCATGTGGGTTCCCTGTGTTTGCTCAGGTCTGGTCATGTGCTCCTCGGCACCCCATTAACTTGATGGACCCATCTGCTCTTCTCTCTTGGGGCCCCTGGGCCGAGAATGCGCCCCCTCCTTTCTCCCTTCCTCAGAGGGGAGCACAACCAGGCTGTCCAGAGAAGACCCAGCAGGACGTGGAGGCTCAACCTGCAGACAGTTCTGGCCCCAACTCAGGTCCAGACGTTGGGGAGACAGCAAAAAAGACCCCCAGGACTGCCCGCAGGGAGCGCGAAGTTGGTTTGCGCAGGCGCTGTGGGAGTCGGAGGGGCCCGCCCAGCGCTGGGGGCTGCCAGCCCGGCCAGGCTGGACGGAGCGATTGAGATAACCGGGAGCACACCCTTTGGACGGGAGGGTTACCGAGCGGGAGGGGGCTCCCCACCACCCAGGCCGAGCTCAGGTGTGGGCCAGAACCGGCGTACTTAGTGGGCCCACTGCATCTGTGCAGCGGGGAGAGGGGGACCGGACAGGTGCGGCCCGCGAGGGCGCCAAGTTGGGGCGGGGTAGTGGGGGAGGGGGTGGCGAAGAGCCCCGCGCCCCCGCCCAGCCTCTCGCGGCCGCTGGAGGGAACGCGCTGTACCGCCCCTGCCTGCGGCTTGGGCAACTAAGCGTGTGGGGACGCCCTGTTCCCTGATAAGATGAGGCAATCGCTCTCGGCTGCCTGGCCGTGGCGCCAGGGACATTTATGTAACCCCGCCTCGCGCCCTCACCCACCGCCACCAGTCCCGCGCCCTCCGCACGCCCCGCCCCCCCTTTCCCCGTCTACCCCGCCGCTGTGCGGCCCAGGGCCCAGCGTGGACCCGCCCTGCCCCGGCAGCCCGGCAGCCCTCGCCCCTGCTGCCAGGAGCTTGCTGCCCCACCCCCACCCCTGAGTACGGCTGGCTCCTCCTGGAGCCCTGGGGTCCCCAGGCCCCCGCACCCAGCACCGTGCAAGACCTGACCTCAGCGCCCTTGCTCTCACCCTGCCTCCCTGTCCCAAGACCCGGCCCCCCCAAACATGCAGCCTCCGCCCGCCCTTCCGAAAGTAGGGGCCTCCCCGGCCTGGGCTGCTGCGCTCCCTTTGGGGCTCTGGGTTCTGGGGTCAGGTTTCCCTTCCCAGAGGGCCAGTGTCACTTCTGAGCTGGGCTCAGCACTCTCCTGTGACAGCCCTGTGAAACTTGCTGTCCCCTTGTCACATGTGGGTGGTGGGCAGGTGCTGAATTTAAAGCTTTTCAGTCCAGGGGCCTTAGGGCCTGGACCTGCTGCCGCCACCCCCCCCCCCCCAGGCCTGCACTCTGGGTGCGCTCCTGGAGTCCCCTCTCAGCCTACCCCCACACCAAGGGGTCAGTCCCTAGAAGTCTGTTTTCAGAGTGAGGCCCAGGGACAGCTGTGGGTACCTGAGACCCTTCCCAGGGGTTGTGAGGTCAAAACTATTTTCATAATAAGTGTTGTTTGTCCTCGCGGAAGAATACAGTGGAATATTCCAGAGGCTGCATGATGTGTGATGACATCATCCCTCCACTGGCTACAGGAATGTGTGCTTGAGTTTGAATTTTTTTCAGTTTTAATGTCTAACACGATAAACATCAGTTGGTCCCTCACTGCAGTGCTGTACCAAGGACACTGTCCCCTGACCTGGCTGCCTTTCCCCACCTTCTCTCGATTCTCCTGGTGTCACCTGAACGGCACCACTCAGAGGCCAGCCCAGCAGGACCCGGGTGCTGCTTTGGACCAGCGTGAATCAGAACTTCTCGGTGCTCTGTGCGCAGACGCGTTCATTGGCCGTCTCCACTCCTGGATCGGGCTGACGGACGTGTAGGGTGTGGAGTATGGAGGACCCTGTGTGTGTGTGTGTGTGTGTGTGTGTGTGTGTGTGTGTGTGTTGCAACCGTGTCCCCAGGGCCAGTCATCATCAGGCTTGTGCTCAATAAATGTGTGGGCCTGCTAATGCCTGGATGAACCAAGAGCTGTGTGCTAGCCGTGTGGTGACACGGGGCTGTCCCCACCTCCCACTCCACGCTGCCCGGCCCAGCACCCCACCCACCCCGTGGGCTGGTGTGGTTCTGCGCACCCTACCATCACGCAGCATCCACCTTAGGTGCCTCCCCGAGGTGCAAGCCGAAGGAGCCCCAACAAAAGGATAAGCCCCCCAGTGAGGGCCTAGGGCTCATTAGGAAGCAAGGGTGAGCCTCAAATCTCAAGACCTTGTTGAGAATGATGGATAACAGCAACACTTGCTAACATTTCAGGAGTACACATTTGGCATGTGCCGTGCAGGGGGTGTGCAACACACTGTGGACCCCACTTTGAGGCCGGGCAGTCTAATTGTTCCCTGTGGCTGTCACCACAAACGACCACAAACGCCCTCGTACTATTGGGAGGACAGAAGCCGCGCAGCAGGGTGTGGGCACTTCACCCTTTCCGAGGCTCCGGGATTCCGTGCTGCTTTCCTTTCTCTGGCGGTCACCTGCAGTCCTTAGGGGGCCTTCGCTCGTGCACACGTCACTCCAGTCTCTTTCTCTGTCGTCACATAGCCGTCTCTTCTCTGTGTCCTTTCCCTTTCTCTCAGAGGACACTTGCAGTGTCATCTCAAGGTCCTCACCTTACTTACAAGGGCTGTCCAGAAAGTGTCCAGCCATAATGGCTCTATTTTTCTTTCTCTTTTTCTTTTTTTTTTTGAGGGGCGGGGTAGTTCCCTGGCTGGGAATCGAACCCAGGCCGCAGCATTGACAGCACCAAAGCGTAGCCACTGCACCACCAGGGAGCCCCCTATTTTTCACATCGCATGGCTGGATACTTTCCAGACAGCCCTTGTACATCTGCAAAGACCCTTTTGCCAAATAAGGACACATTCAGAGGTTTCACGGACCAGGACTGGGACATTTCTCTGGGCGGGGGGGAGGCACTGCTTACTACGGTGCTTGTCTGAGGCCACTCCGTGGGGACAGGTCCGAGCCTCATCTGTCAGACCTGGCGCTCTAAACTCCTGAACTCAGCACCTGGTCGCAGGAAATGAAATTGTTCTTTTTAATGCTGGGCCTTTGCAAGCATTTATGACAAAGGGCATTGTGACTCTCCTGGGGTCGCCTTAGCCTGCAGCATTTCTCACACATTTTTGATGACAAGATTCTCCCCACCCTCTCTATCCCCAGACCAATGAACAATTCATTCAACTCCAGAGTTTTTTTTTTTAACATGGCTTGGGACCATCAGGTTAGCTATTTAAACAATTATATTTAAGCCTTCCTTTTTATTGTAACTAAAGAAATAAATGCATGTGATTTTTTTTCAAAAAGACCCATAACACAGAAGAGCTTTTGTAGGCACTCGTCACTTAACCACTGAGCTGTTCCTACGACTGTGTCGCTAAGTGAATTGGTCGATAAGCAAGGAGCTTAAAGCCGGATGTCTTGTGGTGTGTCATGGGGCCATAGCGTATGTATTTTTTACTACATGTCACAGAACACCACACTTAATAATGAAATACGAGGTCGGACAATTATTTTTGTGAACTTGTTTTAGTAAAAGTGCTCCATGCCTCATGGCTGACTATCACTGCGGTCTCCTTCGAAGTCCTCCCCTTGGGACGCTGTGCAAGGATGCCAGCGCCTAGTCCACCCACAAAGCGATTTTGGAACTCTTTTTCTGAGATGTCCATTAGAACTGTCATGGAACCCAAAATCTGAAAATTAAGTTCACGAACTTACTGCCCTGCCAAGTTCTGACACCTTACCGAGTCGTCTGTACAGTGCTACTACGTGAGCGCACGGTGGCAGTCCGCAAACTTAATGGTTAGATTGTGGGTACAACCACAGTGCTGATGTCCAGAAAAAGAGTTCCAGAACTGCTTTGCAGGGTGGACTAGGTGCCGGCCTCGGTGCGCAGCTTCCCAAGGGGAGGACTTCGAAGGTGACCGCAGTGATGCTCAGCCATGAGGCATGGAGCACTGTTTCTAGGATGAGTTCGTGAAATGAATCGTCCGACCTCATGTGTAGTCTTGCGTGATTGCGAACGCTTTGTGGGAAGGAGACAAAGACTGAGAAAGGGGGTTCCCCGCGCTGGAGAACTGGTTATAAGTCTGAGCCGTCATTAAACAGGTGGGTCATTAAGCGAGGAGTGGCTGTAACCAAAACAATTCTCTCCATCCAGCCTCACCCCCAGAGACCAACACTGATTTCAGTTGTCATGGAGGTTACTGCCATAAACAAACTATATGGCTTTATTGCTATTTTTTTTATTTATGAAATTCAGATATTATCTGTTCCCTCCCTGCGTGAAATTTGAGGATTTACCTCATTCCTGCCCTTTCCCTTGGCCTCCTCCTGAATTGAGGCACACGTTATTGTTTGAATTCTTTCGTTGATTATCCTCATAACTTTCACCACGCTCTTCGTCGTTCCCACTTCCCTGCCTCCTCAGTGTTTTCTTGTTTTATTGCTGGACTGTGGGGTTAACTTAGAAGGCCGTGCTCCTCTGCCATCTAGCATCCGGCGTGACTTACTGAAAGCCTGGTGTCTGTCCCAGCCTCGTGCCCCCGTGGATGACCTGCTGTTGTTTTTTCCTGTGTCTCTCCGTATGAAGTTTCCCCCCAGTGTTCTGACATGGCAGAAATTCTCGAGGCAGGAGCCCTGACTCACTGCTCTGCCCGACTCTGTCAGACTGCTGTCTCCTTCTGTTCTTCCTCGGCCAGATACTGTTTTATTGTTTGTTCCGTAGCTTCCTCTCCTCCATTTTTCCTACCCGTTCACCGGGTGCCTTCTGTCAGAGGTTGCATCCCCAGGACTGATTCTCAGTGACCCTGATCCTTTTAGCTCCTGCTGTTTGCAACTGTCAGATAGGTTAGGGAAACAGTGGTTCGCTGTCCTATTTGATTTTTAATCCCCTCCCCTCTCATCCCCCGCAAAACATAAAGTCAGTAGGGACAGCCAAGCACAGCCCCCAACGTCAGCGCTACTAGAAGACAACGCTGTGACCTTCCTGTCCTTTCTAGAGCTGTTTTTCTGGGCTGTTTCCTTGAGTGTATTTCCAGCTCTTCCATGGCATTTTTGTTTGGGCAATGGTACTGTCCTTGTCTAAACACTATTTTCTGTTCTCTGAACTTCCTTTTTCTGGGATCCCGTTTGCGATACACATAAAATTGTGTCTGCAGTTTCTCCGAGAATGCGAATTAGAATTTTCAGGTTAGCATTCTCTTCCGCCCCTTGGCTTTGTCCTTTGTCCTCTGGGGTCGGTGGTTTTGTGACTCTTGGCGCTCCCCTTTCATCCCACTGGTCTCCCTTGGCCATGTGGCCATCCTGGGTGTCTGTATTTAAGGCTGATGGGCTCATTTGGGGTGGGTGGTGTGGATTTCTATGCTGGGCACAGGTGGGCCGGCTTCAGGGACTGGCTTTGTGGAGCGGGTGGGAAGGGTGACTGCATGGCCATTCCCAGTGCCAGGAGGGCTGCAACTGGGGTGCCAGGATCACCCCACCCCCACCCTGGCTCTCCCAAGCAGTTGGTATTACTCCGTGTGGAATGGAGTCAGCCTGGATAACTCCCGGCCTGTCCCTTGCTCTGGCCAAGGGATGGCAGGGAGTGGGCAGGGTCCTGACCCTAGCTGACCTTTGTCACGTCCTGCTCACTGGGTGTTCTGGGCAGCCGCCCTTGTCTGTCACCATGAGTGGGTCTGCCATCTCCGGCTCTGCTGGCAGTCACCAGTTGGCCATGTTGGGATTTCTCTGTGAGAAGGAGCAGCAGAGGTCTGCAGAGGTCTGTTGAGGTGAACAGACCTCTGGGTCACAGGCTCTCAAACGCTGGAACTTGTTAGAGACTGAGGAGGGTCAGGATGGCAGCAGGGTGCTCGGGCTTTGTCTCCCGGCCCTGCAGGGATACGGGTTTCTGGAGCACGGATCCCATGGGGCCAGCATGGGGCGGCTGGCCTCTCCCAGGTGTGCGAGCCCTCCCTGGGCCTCCACCCTTTTCTCCGGGAGCTGCACAGTGTGCCTGTGTGTCCGACAGGGCAGGGACAGCCGGCCCTGCCCGGGTTGCTGCGTGGCATGCTCTGCCGTGTAGTTGGGTGTCCGTGGCCGGGGGCCTCAGGGACCTGCTTCCACCCTGGGTGTGGGCTGGAGGGTACTGGGGCGCACCCTTGTGCTCTGATGGATCTGTCACACACTGCGGTGATGGGGTCCGGGGACAGGGGGCACCGCAGGGAGCGGGCAGGCCAGGCTGCTGAGGAGGGGCCTGGGTGTAGGGGCCCCGCCAGGGTCATGTGGGTGGCCAGCCAGCCAGCCACCGCGACTGACGCTGTGCCCGTGTCACCCGCAGGTGAGAGGCCCTTCGCGTGCAGCTGGCAGGACTGCAGCAAGAAGTTCGCACGCTCGGACGAGCTGGCGCGGCACTACCGCACGCACACCGGCGAGAAGAAGTTCAGCTGCCCCATCTGCGACAAGCGCTTCATGCGCAGCGACCACCTGACCAAGCACGCGCGCCGCCACGCCAACTTCCACCCCGGCATGCTGCAGCGGCGCGGCGGGGGCTCGCGCACGGGCTCGCTCAGCGACTACAGCCGCTCCGACGCCAGCAGCCCCACCATCAGCCCGGCCAGCTCGCCCTGAGCGCCCGCCTCCGGCCGCCCGGCGTCCCGGCAGCGCAGCCCCGCCCCCCGCCCCCTCCGGCCCCCCCGGCCCCGCCCCCAGCGCCCGGACGCGACCCCCCCCCGCCCCCCGCCCCGTCCCCCACTACAGCCATGAGCAGACGCTCTCACTTCTCCTCCTGACCCCGCGTCTTTTCCTCTCAGGAGAGAAGAGAGGGACCTTTGTGAGTCCACAACACAAACCCCCAATTTTCTTCACCTCAGGTGTCAAACTCGATTTGTAAAAAAACGACGAAAAAATTCCAAAAACACCATCCACAAAATTGCACAACAGACACACCCACGCCAGTGAGGGTCAGCGGTGTCGCCCCCTTTCTCAGGGATGGACACGGTCCAGGAGGTCAGTGAGGACGCCCTTCCTGCCGCCTTACTCTGTACATAGATTTGCACTCTGGAGCTTTCCAGTGGGTTCGGAAACATATGGGGACAAAGCAGGGGACGCAGTGCAGGGGGACTTCAGCGTCTGGCCTGCGGGCCAGTCCACCGGTCAGCTGGGCGTGTGACACTTGTCTTCCTGGGCAGTGCTGAAGAGGGGCCTGCATGTCCCTTCTGCTGCCACCCGCCCAGCCTCCAGCCTCTGCCCCAGCAGCCGGCCGGGCTCAGGACGCAGATGGGTCGGAGGGATGCCTTAAGCCAAGCTGGGCAAAGGAGCTCGCCCCCCGGAGGACCATCTCCTTGTCCGTGCCACCAGGAGCCCCTCTCTGGCCTCGTCTGGGGCAGTGGAAGCAGAGACCACGGCGCCATCGACGTGTGATGTGACGGGGCCCAGGCCACACCCCTGGCCCTAGCCCCCCAGGTATGTGCCCCACACAGGGACGCCTTTCACTCTGTGTCGCTGCAGAAGGCACCGGGGACGTTTATTACTAGCACAGTGTCCGCTGTCTGGGACACGGAGGCTGAGAATCCTGGTCTTCTGCAGAGATGCCCCAGTGTCGCCGGTGCATCCAGTCCCCTGTCCTCCTGACCCGCCCTGCTGTCTGCTGTCCGGACACCTGTGTTCGAACCAGTGGGTAAAGTTGTCAGGACACCATGCCAGACGCCCCGCGTGTGTCCGGGCGGGTGGCCGCGCCCGGTCCCTCGCAGAGGCTGATCCGGAGCAGGAGACCGGAACATTGTGACGGAAGTTTCCAGAGTGCTGCAGCGGGTGTTACCTGGAGAACACGCCTTCTGCCTCCTCCCCAGGGGGCACCAGATGGAAAGTAGCGGGACACGCTTTTCTCAGACCCTCCGTGTCCCCTGCTCAGAACGAGCGACCCCCAGCTCTGCGTCCCTCCCTTTTGCGTGGGGGCCCAGCCCCGGCCCGGGCTGGCTTGGAGTCCGCGGCCCGGCGGGTCGGTCGGGCTAGGCCGTGACTCTGCAGACACCGGGGCGTCCTCCAGCACCGCTGCCCGGGCGCCGGCCTCCCTTCCCTGGAGTCGGGGCCTGTGAGCACAAGCCCCAGGACAGCGCGTGCGCGCGTGTGTGTGTGTGTGTGTGTGCGTGTGTACACGTGTGTACGTGTGTTGGGGCAGATTTGGGTATCTAGAGAGACCTCTGCCCATTTCGATGAGGAGGAGTGGCCCTTGGGACCTCACAGGGCCACGGACAGGCTTCCTGGGCCCACAGTGCCTTGGTGTGGCCGCCCTGCTTGCACCCCCAGCCTCTCCCAGCATGGGGGGCAGCACAGGGTCCCAGCAACCCAGGCCGGGCTGGTGCTCACAGCCCCTGGCACCGCTTCGGGCCCGCTCCAGACGGACGGCGCCTCCGTCCATGGCGACACGGGGATGGCAGCGCCCTGGGGGTCCGTATCTGACTACCGCGTGTCAGCCGGGACTGGCCCGCGGCATGGCGATGGCGTCTGAGTAGCGCGATAGGAACCGTGTGGGGCGGTTGTTTGTTCTCGTTGTGGGTGGGGGCGCTGGGGTGGCCCCCGCCTGGGCCCGGAGGGCAGAGCTGGCAGCCCCGGCCGCCAGGCCCCGCTCGGGGTGCTGACGGCCCTGCTTGCGTTGGATCCGGGAGAGAAATGGACTGTGCCTGGGGTAGGGGGGGTGGGGGTGGGCCGGACAGAAGAGCACCCCAGTGCTCGGGGTGCCCAGTTCCAAAGTGGGGCCCTGCAGGGCCCCCTCAAAGTTGGTTCTGTGTGAGGTGGAGAAAGCCACACTGAATACATGTCGTGTCTCAGGAACTCACATTCCAGGTTCAGGAATTTGATTCCAAAGTCCTTTGGTGCGCTTACCGTCCACGGGTCCCCAAAGGCAGGGATGGTCGCACAGCAGTGCCGCCCCCGGAGGAGCCAGGGGTCTCCTGGGAAGGAGGGTCTCTAACCCCAGCGGATCTGCACACAGGAGGGGGGTGGGCTGCAAACCCGGTCATCTTGGAATAAGAGGCGAGCTGGTTTGTTTTAGCGGCGGGGGGTGGGTGGGACGGGAGGGACCGCGGGCCTTTGCTGTTTCCAAAGAGAGCACTTAATTAATTTTTCCTCTAAGCGACCCAGGGCTGTTCCGTCAGGTAGATGGAAGGGTAACATTGCCTTAAAACAGAAATATGCAGGCGTCGGCCATTTTTGGCAAATGAGTGTGTCTTCATTCCCGAAACGGTCTGGTCCATGAGCAGGGTGCAGGGGTGGCATCCCCCGCCCGGCACCCGCTGAGCGCTCGGCTTGGGGCTCCAGCCAGCGACCGGTCCTGGCCCACCTGGGGCTGACATGTACCTCCCTCGGAGGGCAGGGAGAATGCATGAATCTCAGGCCAGTTTCCTGTGGGCTGTTGCTAGTACGTCCTCGTCACGAAACACGGCGTGCGTGTGGAAGAGGAGGTGGGCCCCCACCGGGAGGACCCCCCCGAAACGGCCTGCGTTTTCTTCTGAGACGGCGTAGAACGTCTTCCCAGCTGGGGTCTGTTTCAGGGTCTTTCGTTGTTCTGGTTTGTGGCCATGCTTGCCGGCCGCAGTGTGACTGAGGACCCATAGGACTTCTAGAAGAGTGGAAAGAAAGTCAAGCCTTGAGTTGGTGACCATCTCCAGTTCCTACAGATCACGGGGTGCAGGGAGCTCAGAACAAAGGTTGCCTGAGTGGAGGGAGAGTCCCCCTCATAAAAGCCTCAAAGTGACGCTGGACTCAACCACCTGGGGGGGGTCTGGTGTTCAGCTCCTGTCCCCCTGGGAAAGCCCCTTTTGTGTCAGCCATATTGGGGGGATGGCTGTCAGCTCCCCGTATGCCTGCCAAATCCTACAGCTGTCTGGGAGGACAGACGGACACAGCCCCTTCCACCAAGGGCCCCCAGGGTGGGTGCTGCATAGGAGCGTGGTCCTTGCCGCCTCCTGCTGCACCCCACCCATCACACTAGAGGTGCAGGAGCCCCCTTTATTCTGAGGCCACACACCTGGGCAGGTGCAGGCTTTGTCTTGGTGCAGCCTCAGGTGCAAGCAGCGGCGGCACCGGGGTCCCCACTTGTCACCAGGCCCTGGGTCACAGCTCAGACCCATGACGGGTGGTTTTGAGGTGGGGTCAGACAGCCGGGCTGCATGTGGCCCCCAGCCCGCCTGTTGGGACATGCAGAAGGGCTGGGGGCTTCCTGGGGTTCCCAAGGGAGGTGTGGCAGCATGGGGTCCCCACTTGAGCTTTCTACTGCCCAGCCCCGCGTCTCCACGGGGCCGGGCCGCCTTTCTTGCCAAAAGCAGGTGCTAAAGTCGACCGCACAGGGTCGGGGCACTGTGCAGGGACCCCCGTCTAGACCTCGGCGAGTGCGAGCGCCACCAACAGGAAGATGTGATCTGAGCAATAGGAGCCCTTGCTTCTCCACTCCCGGTCTGGCTGTGTTTACAAGGCTGCCTGGTTATTTTGACTTCTGACGGGTATTCCTGATTTTTTTTTTCTTTTTAAACCCACTTTGAAAAAAGTCACTTGGTCAAAGACAGTGCTGGGAGAATCAAAGGATCAGAAGCACGGTCACGTCACAAGCAGTTAGAAACGCTTCATGGGTCACCCGCATCTGCTCCCCAGAGAACCCACGTGGGATTCTGGTGACCACGTTTCCCAGAGTGAGCGCCCTGGGTACGGGAGGGGACACTTGGTGGTGGACGCAGGGTTGCCCTGGGAGGACCAGGTCCTGGGACTGGCTTCCTGATTCCGAGGCTGGCTCTCAAAGGTTTGTCCCGGACACATTCCAGAGAATTCTGTACTAGACTTTGGATGCACAGAACCCAGCGTACTATTGATACATGCCTGGATGTCATTTAGGGAGAGGCTCTCACCCCACCTACTGCCCCTGATCTGCAAGAAGGGTAGGATTTGGCAGGAGCCCCAGGTCCATGAGGGGAGAGGGGTCACTCAGTTTCTGCTGACCCCCTATTGAGAACCAAACTGGTGTGGTCAGCCCCTGGTCCTGCCCAGCCTCCCACTTCTCGTGCAGCTTGAAGACCTTACTACTTCCATTTAAAGTAGTAAGGGTGGAGCAGAAGTGGGGTGCCTGACTGGCACATCACACCTTCCCTGCTGGGGGTCACAGGGAGTATGGGGGGCAGGGGTGACCAGAGCTTGGGGTCATCCTCCTGGTGACCTGTGGACAGCAGGGCTCATTTGCAAACCAGGTACGCAAGCTGAGTGCCTGCCTGCAAGGCAACCACAGGTTCAGATGAAGGTTGTCCCTCCCAGCGTGACTCGGACACTTGGGGACAAGTGGCTTCCATTCCCGGGTCAGGATTGCCTGTCTCCGGGGGTGTAGGCAGGACACTCTGCTCCCTGGCCTCATCCTGGAGCGTCCCCACGTGCCAAGTGCCGAGGACCACAGAGGGCTCGTTGGTATAGGCATGTGGCTATCCTGAGCAGCTATGCATTATGGGGCGTGGGGCTCCCTGTGGCCCCCACGTGGCCAGGAACTGCTGTGTGGGTGTGTTGGGTGCATGCATCCGGGGTTCAGCAGCCCCTGGACCCGCACAAATGACCCCTACCCCGTCCAAAGCCATTGATGGAGCATCTCTGGAATCAGCCAAACTCCCCAGGCAGAATTCCAAGGGTCCAAGACCATTTCCATCGAGCACACTGTTTCCTTTTCTGTCGGAACTGTTTTGTTTTGTTCTTTTTTAACCAGCACCACACCACGCTTCCAAAGGCCACATTTCATCTTCCCTGGATCACTACAGTGAAGTATTACAGTTGTACAGCCCCCGTTTGGCCTTGGCTTGCTCGGATACAACTTTGTATGTATTTTGTATGGCATAGATTCTATATTGTAATGACGTCCTATGCAAAAAGAAAAAAAAATGAAATTGTAAATTTTATTGTTTTAACGTGCATGCATGTTTAGTGACGTTTACATTTTGAAATAAAATTTATGATTCATTATTGTATTGGCCGGAGCTGATTCCTTTGCAGGTCACGCGTTGGACGGGCTCCGGGAGGGGGCAGGCCCGGAGGTGGAGTTTGCGTGCAGGACTGAGGGGCAGACACCAGCCTAGAAACTTCGCAGAAAGTGAGTGGTCGGTCCACACTTCACGCACTCCCCCGCCCTGGATAAAGCTCAGCCTCAATTCCATTCCCAAGGGCACTGAGGAGAAAGGTAGACTTGTGGCGGGGGGCTGCAGGTTCCCACTAGGGCACAGCGCTTGTCCCCAGAACTGGCCCCCAAACGCACACCTGATCCTCCCTTCCCCAGACTACAGCCCTTAATCCCCAAAAGTCAGTCAGACCATTCTGTCACTCAGCCAGACAGCTGCCCAGAGTGCAGAATGTGCCCTGTTTACAGCCACTGACGTCCCCTCGAGGCCAGCCCAGCATTGAGGGGACAGGTCTGGGGAGCAGGATGACATGCACTGCAACCAGAGCCCATTGAGCCCATTGAAGTCTCCTGGCTGCCCCCCAAAGCAGGGTTCCTCCATTGCTGGCAGGAGGAAGAAGATGATGCCCGTGGCAGCGGAGGGAAGGTGCCCCAGACCCAGGGCTGTGTCCCAGACTATACGTGACGCTCACATTGTCACCTATTAGAGCAGGGCTGTCCACTGGGGTCCTGACCGCTCGGAACTGCCCAGACAGCAGCCCAGCGAGCTGAACCGCTTCCGGAAGTAAGACGTGTGTTGAGAGGAGCCCAAATGCTTTCAAAAGTCGACAGGAAAAACAACACAAAAAGCAGTCGTCAGTTGTGAGGTCGCTGCTGAGGTTTCAAAGGGGTCCTGAGACCCCAGAGAGGCCCTCCCAGCAGCGTAGGAGGAAGAAAATACTCAGGCGACAGGCTTTCCGGTGCCGGGGGGCCCCCTCCCTCCCACACGGTGTCTTCCATCCCTTGCTTCCTCCCTCAGGAGCACTGAGTGAGGAGCAACAATAAATACCAACATGTTTGCAGAGTCATCAGGCCTCCCCTAGCCCTGCTGACAGGTGGCATCAACACACACACACCTCCCAAGGGCTGCTTACGGATCCATTTTTGCTTTTGCAGAATAGTGACCGGTTGTCAGCTCTGAGGATGAACGTAAGCTGCTCCCTGTCTCTGGGCTCTTGTCATGTCCTGCTCTGGAGGGTTAACTGAGACCCCTTGCTGGACCCCCAGAGCATGGAGGGTGCAGACCGTCAAGGGGAATTGTTTTACATGAACCGTCACTCTCAGGGTGCTTGAACCTTGAGTGTCATGGGAGCACACACAAACACCAATACAAGAGGGGGTCCCCTACTGTGGAGGGCACGGGGCCTGCAGAGCCGCACACACCCCATGTTGGTGAGGGTGGGCTCATGCTGGGTTGGGAGGTCAAAACTCGCACTTGCATTTTATATATGCTGGTGACTGCAGCAAATATCAAATAATAAACAGTGTAAAAGCAAGTTACCTGTTAAAAACAGCAAAATATTTCAAATAGCATCAATAGGAATGGGGGATTCATTAAATGAACTGTTTAACATGCAGTTTCTCCAGGTTATAAAACGAGACGCAAAGTGTGATCACATTGTCTTCAAACTGTTTTCTCGGAAGCCATATAGTTGTGTCACATGTTTACAAGCACAGAACATATCCAGACACATGACAGAGCAGTTGAGCAGTTATAATCTTTACGGAGTGGAAAGCCCAGATTCTTTTTATTTACAGGTTTTTATTCTCCAAATTCTGAAAACTACTCAGGTGTAGGTGTGGTAGTTAGAAACCATGACAGCACTTTTGCGAGGCTAAGATTTTGCCAAAGGTAAGCCCGGGAGCGCCCAGCCACCCCAGGAGATGTGCCCTCGCAAAGCCCCAAAGGCCCCCACGTGCATGCACACGAGGAGGGACATGTCCAGTGGCTGCCTGCGCATCACTGCAAAGGCATAAAGCAGAACTGCATGCATCAAACTTAGAATGTTCCAGAGCAGTGCTGCACAAAGAAGGGAAACTGCCAAACGGAAGCACTGCTGAAGAACATGCTAGAAACATGGCAGAGTGGTGATGTACCCACAGACCAAGAGAACCCAGGCACAGGAGCTCAGGAGGGCCCAGGGGCTCCCTAGGTGTGGTTTTTCTCTTTCTTAGTATTTGCTCCCAATGGGAAATGCCTGACAATTTTACAGTTCACCGATGTGGCTCCTGGGTGTCATCTGGGCTCATCCAGGTCGGCCTGCGGTCTTTCCCTGTGATGTGCATCCTTAAACAGGCTGCAATGGCTGAGGGCTGCCCCCTGCCCTGGGCAGAGCTCTGCCCCCAAAATAGTGGAGCTGCCAGGGAGCATGGCCACTGGTTGGGACATAGGCCGTGCAAGGACAAGAAATAAAAATAGAACGGCTCCAGCCAAAGGGAAGAGGGTGTGGGCCGAGCCTCTGAGGAGAGAGGCCTTCACTGATGTGAAGTTATGAAGAGAAGTTGCCCTGAGTTCAGAGAGGGGCCAGTCACCTGCTCTGGTACCTGGAGGCAGGAGCTCACCGTGCCCGTAGGTAAACATTTGCTTTTTTGCTCCTTCATGCTCTGTATTCATTCAGTGATGGTTGTAAAATGAATCGAGAAAGGGCCCACGAAAACGCTTTAAAAAGTAAAATAGCAAAATATGTTTACTTCGCTTTTATGTAGAATTGTGGTGTGCAAGGACTTTGGACTTCAGTCGCTGGTTTCCTCAGCATTTACGAATTTGAAAGTCTAAGTAATAGAGATGAACAAGGTTAAAAAGGTAAATACAGTAGAATCTCTGTGAACTGGAACTCAAACAACCAGTAAAAAAAAACCAAAGAAATGCTACTACACTGATCCGCCATGGGTGCCAGGTAACAGAGAGCCCACTGTAATACCAAAAACCTACTGATGAAAGTATCTGGTGGATCATTCCCTTAAGCATCGGGAAAATGCTTGTCTGTCCTCCTGTTTTGGTGACTTATGAGCATTGGACAAAATACACTGGCTTCCTGATGTGAAAGATGCTTTAACATTACAAGGAATGTCTGTCATTCTCCACTCGGGCCTCTCCAAGAAGACAGTCTAAGCATCAAGTGCAAATTGCATGAACACATTTTACACTCCGCCAGTAGCTTGAAACCGTATGTCACCGTAGTTTACTTTGTAATTGAAACTTAATCTTACGCTTTTTCTCTGCAGCTTTTAATGGCCTTTCCGTCTTCTTGCTAACAAACTACCCGTGTATAATGCGCACCCATGTTTTTGGCCCAAACTTTCAGGGGGAAAAAATCTTTCATTGTAATTTTTTAATTCAAATCTTTCTGGGTTTATATTTACGTACTTGTTTTCTATAGCCAAAAAAGGAATTTTAGCATTTATTTTTTAAGATAGTATGGTACAAGAAATTTTCTGTGACAGATAATTACACAAGAACAGATACAAGGTACAAGAAATTTTATGTATAAAAATTTTTTTTATATTTAAAAACCCGGTTATAGTATTCCAGGGTATTATTTGCATACATATATCATTACTGATTTCTAGAGTTACACTTTTAACTCATAAACATAAATAAAAAATTAAAGACATTTATATAGATATGGAATTAGTACTACCCATATACAATGTGCATCCTTATTTTCCCCTCCCAAATTTGGGCCAAAAAGTGCGTGTTATATAGATGGTAATAAGATGCCTGTGGCATGGCCTTGATTTTACCAGTTTTGTTCCCAGGACCTCTTCCCAACGCTTTCCCTGCTCCCTCCCCAATCTACCTTGCTGGGACCCCCAGGACTGCCCGGAGGAGGGTCCCGACACAGTCCCCATGCCATGTCTCTGTCTCTCAGTTTTCTCTCACTTTGCTGGAATACGTAGTGCCTGGGGCCTTTGCAGTTCCTGACCCAGAGGTCAAGGTCAGCTTTCCACTCTGTGCTGGCCTCTGCTCTATGCTACCTGTGACACTGACCTATCCTGAAACCCGCCTAAAGAGCACTCCGCCCCGTCACTCTGGGCAGCCCCCACCCTGCACCCCGTCCCTCCTCCTCTACCCCTTCACTGGGCTGAACCCCGCTATCCTCCAGAGTGAAGCCACAGCCACTTCTGCTCTGAAAAAGCAAAGATGAGGCTCCGTGCCAGGCGGTGGGCGGAGCTTGCCAGGCAGACATGGGCCTGCTGGGCCTTGAAGGCGAGGGTGGTGATAAGAAGTTGCCACTCCAACCACATTCATTATGTCCCAGACACTCTTCCACGTCCTCGACCTGTATGGACTCGCTGGGTTCCCACAACAGCCGGTTTACAGGTGTGAAAACAGAGGTGTCTGCGGACGATCAAGGACCAGCCACAGGGCCGCAGCACAGCAGCTTCCTGCCACGGGGGAGTGTACACGTCCGCCAAACCGGCTCCAGCGCCCTCGGATCCAGGCACCGCCCCCCGCCTCCTCCCAGCCAATCACCTGGGCAGAGAGGAAGCCACGCGCAGGCCTGGCGTTCCTGGTACTGCAATGCCATTGGGACGCCCCATCAAAAAGGACAAAGATGGAGACCATGAGGCTTAGGGTGCGCTGTTAAACAAAGGTGCCAAATGATGCAGATAAGGTGACACTACTTGTGTAAGAAAGGAGGGGACATTTAAAAAATATATGTACATACGAGGGCTGTCCGGAAAAAACCCAGCCGTAAGTGCCTCTGTAGTTCCTATTACGTGGCTGGACACTTTCTGGACAGCCCTCCTATACTTCGCTTATTTTTTGCAGCAAGTTCTGGGGATATAGGCAGAGGGTGTAGAGGTGGAAGGAGGATCTCTCTGGGTACACCTTTCCCCCACATAACGGCTTGGTTAAGCTATAACGCGTATAGTATACAATCGGCCCATCTGATGCTGTCTGACGGCAGGGACATGGTGACTCGGATTTGGCTGCACACCGGGAGACAGGGTGGGCGATATGGCAAGGCCCAGCGAGGGACTTGGGGTGCTCTGGGATGTGGGGAGCAGGGCGAGGCAGCCCCTGCAGGCTTTTTCACCCCATGTAACTCAGCTCCAACTTGCAGCCTGCTTCTGGGTGAGCACACCTCCATGTCCCCATCCCTGTCCCCCAAGCTTACCAGCCCATGGGGACACACAGACAGTGAGGGGAGGGACTGAGCCAGCCAGGGCTGTGACAGGGCTGGGCGTGCTCACACAGGAGGGGACCAGGTGACAGGGCGTGACAGACCTTCTGTGCAGGCCCTCTTGGAAAGGGCCTCCCACCAGCGCACTTGGGGACAGCAGGTGGCACAGGGCCCCTCCCTGTCCCCTCAAGCTCAGTGGGCACCGTTCCTCCTTCAGTCCTTGTTTTTCCTTTGGCATTGCCAGCAGGGACAGCCACAGGGGTCATTTCTCTGCAGTTTGAGATTAACAAATTGATCCGTGTGGGCAGGGTGGTGAGGGAGGAGGCACCCCGGGGCGGAGGGAGGCGGAGGCTCTGTCACGTGGGGCAGGGGTGTGCCGGCGAGGCCTGGGCAGGCAGCCGCAGAGCATAATGGGAGTCAGAACAGCCGGCCTCGCCCACGCACCTGCCCTGTGCTGGGATGCGCTGGGGCCCCGGCCGGGCGCCCTTCCCTTCCCTGTGACATGACACGTTGTGATGGCTGCGGGGCACTGGCCCTTGTGGGCACCACATCCTATAAGCTTGTCTGTTCTGGGACGTTCCTGGGCCTGATTTCTCTTTAGGGTTGGGACTGCTTCTTGGTGCCTGGCTCTGACAGCTGCTAGCGAGTCCCTTAATATCCCTGGGCCTCAATTTCCCTAATTGTAAAAAAAAAAAAAGGAGCTAATCAGTGAAAAGCCAGTTTTACTGGTAACATCATTATCGCCGACCAAAGCCAGGGGCCCGAAGTTCCTAGTGCATCATGTACGAGAGAGCTAGGCTTTACAGATGAGGAAGCGGGCAGAGTCTGGAGGCTGGTGTCGGGCCTGCGGACTCCTCTACTCTTTCTGGGCCCTCTACCCCATCGCTTCCTCCATCTCCCCTGACCCCCGACCCCCACTCAGGATTGCTGGCACGCTCCCCCCGCCCCCCCCCCTCCAAGGAAAACAGCATCTTGGAGCTGCTCTCGCCAACCTGCAGTTTATCTTGCACGGCCCAGGCCCAGTGTCGTGGGCCGGAGCCGTAATTAGCCTAATAAGGTGCCTGCCGCATATGTCTGTGCTTGGGCTCTGCTCCGAGGGCGGCTAGTAATTTGCGAGATCTCTGGGATAAGGCCTTTGCCTGGACAGGTCTGGGGTGCGGCTGGTCCCCACGCTCCCCCCGCCCCCCTGCCCCATGCCACTCCCCAGCTGTGGGACGGTTGTCCACGGAAGAACTTGTGAACCTGTAGAGAATTCTTACAAGAATTTGTTTGAGCCAAACTGAGGACAAGTTTGGCTCCTGAGAAGGAGGTTTTGCAGTTGCTTTTACACATTTGGGATGGTAAACTGAAGGAAGGGAAAGGTGGTGACTGAAGGTGGGAGAAAGCCAGGTGCAGGGGAGATGGCAATGGTGTGTGCTCCCTGAGGGTGGCCACGCCTTTGACGGGTCTAGAAAAGAGCATCGCGTGGCATTTCAAAGGTGTGCGAACTTGGATGCAGGCCTGTTTAAACCTCTCACTGAAGAAGGCGCAGGCCCCTCAGAGCCACCGTTGTCCCTGGACCACAGGGCCACGTCAGAAGCCTTTGTCGGCGGGGGCTGACTTTGGAGCAGGACCCCAGGCCTTGGAGGGACCAGGCAGGCGACCAAGACCTTCGGGTAGAAGAGCAAGAGGGGCGGACCTTACCTCGCTGCCCAAGGCACCCGGGGCGGAAGGGTCGGGCAGTGGGGCGGGGCTAGCCCTGCTGCCAATCAATGCTCGCCACGCCCTCCAGGCTTCATCCCGCTGGGCGGGGCTGGTCCTCGGCTAGGTTTGGCCTGGAGACTGTGCCTGGGGAGGCTCAGGCTCTCCCTGGCCCGGTGACCTGCGTCCCTGGGCTCCCCCTGACGGTTCTCATGGAGAGGTCGGTGCTGCCAGATGGAGAGGTGGAGCCAAGCGCCCATATGCCCACCTTACCCAACCTTTCTCTGAAGGGTGCTGGGCTCCCTCGGGAAAGAGAAGGGGCCCCAGCTCCCCTGCCCGGGCATCTGCATCCCCGTGTTTGCTGGTGGAGGAGCCCGCGTATCCACAGCGTAGCCCTGGGGGCTGCTAGCAGAGGGGTGACCCCCCTCCTCAGGGAAATGAAAATGGGGTTTGGTCTTTGTCCTCCCTCTTGGCACAGAGCTCCTAAAACCTGAGAGGACCTCAGGCGCCGGCTGGTGTCATTTGAAGAGTCACCTCCTCACTTGCTGGCTGGGAATCTGTTGAGAAACGTCCCGGTGGCATCTGTCAGCATGGTAGCACTGTTTCAAAGAGGACTGCCCCAGACAGCCAGGCCGAAACTCGTTGCTTGTGACCTACACTCAGAAGTCACATAACGTCCACGAGCCCAGAGCGGCATCCTGCCCGGACAGGAGACAAGGGACCACAGCCCCACTTGTCTGCAGAAGGGACAGAGCTGGGTGTCACAAGAAACCCGTTTGCGCTGTGAAGATGCGCTGTACCCAGGAGACAGCTGGACTATGGGTGAGCAGCGGAAATGTCTGCCATGCGGGGACACGCAGGAGACACAACCTCCGACCTGGGAGCCCCAGAAGCGTGTCCGCCCCTGCGTCTGCAGCTCCCCGGGGTGGCGGGAGCTTGGCCTCCCTGCAGGGGAGACCTCCTCTGGGGGACGGGGGGACGCGTTTGCAGCCTCTGCAAGGGTGCTTGGCTGGGAGCCGCTCACAGCGGAACTACTTTCAGGGGCGGAGGGACAAAAGCAGTGCCTGGATGTCCTTGTCAGCAGGGACAGGAGGCTGCTCCGGGGCTTCCGGCCCAGGTCCTCCAGGTCACCACAGATGCCACAGGCCCGAAAAGGCAGTTCCAATGAGGCAGGAGTAAAGGCTTAATGCGGAAGAAAAGGGGACTGAGCTGCACATGTCCCCATCTGCAACAGGACTCAGAGCTCACCTCCCTTCTCCTGACTGTGGGGACTCACCGGACCCAGGCAGGCACGGGTCCTCACGCCCAACCAAACACTGTCTCCGTCTGCAGGAGGCCCTCCCCTAGGACACGGAGACTGTTGGTTCAGCCAAGGACAGGCAGTAAACGGGCCTGATCCAAACACCAGATGCAAAAGTGTGGGCAACGTGGGCCCCCCAGGCGGTCGAGGGCCCTTCTGGATTGTTTTGCCTTTCAGAACAGCCTCTCCAGCATAGCTTGTCCCAGCAGAACCCAAGAGCTGGACACAGGTCCTGTGGGACATGCAGGATCTGTGCGTGAGAGGAAGCACGTGCTTCACCAAGGGCTTGGCAAACAAAGACTTTTCCACTGACTTACGCTGCCCAGCTCACTTCCGGTCCAAACAGACCATCTGCCCGGCCTGTAGGACTGTGTATGTCGTATGTGGTTCCCTGGTTCCCTTAGTGTCATTTTCGCTGTGGCCTGGGCGACACACTTAAAACCAAAAGCTACAGTGAAACTGGGTGCCTACCCAATAATGGAACCTTAATTCTGGCTCCGTGATTCTTGTCTCCAGAGATGTTGCAGGTTGTGCAAAAGGGCTGTCTCTACAGGCGGACCGGCAAACATTCATTGCTCACAGTTCTGGGGGCCAGAAGGCTATGAGGGCCCCGGGGCAGGCCTTCTTCCAGGTTACAGACCAGCCCTGGTGTCCCCACGTGGTGGGAGGGGTGAGTGCTTTTATAAGAGCATGGATCATATTCCTGAGGGCAGCACCCTCATGATCTAAGCGCCTCCCAATGGCCCACCTCCTAACAGCATCACCTTGGATGTGAGGACTGGGACAGACTTCAGATCATAGCGAAAGGGATGAAGGGTGAGCAGGCTGCCCTGAGCCGTAGGCACTCAGGTGGCTCTCTTCTCAAGGGTCTGTCCTGTGCGGGCCACTGCCAGGAGTGGAATCATGAAGGAGACAGGCTGCTGGCTTGTGCTCCCTCAGTGGGCCCCACCATATACGCTACCCTTTTAATAATGAAATCCTTGGCTTTGAGCTTGGCACAGGGGTGTCGGGTCAATTCTGGCCAACGGGGTTTGAGTGGCAGCATCATGAACAGCTTCCATTCCTGGAAAGTAGTTTTAAAAAGAACAGGCAAGCCCTTTCCTTCTGCCCTTCTGTTGGCTGGAATGTGGACGTGATGACTGGAGCTGGAGCTGCCGTCCTGGGCCATGAGGTGGTCTTGGGAATAAAAGCCACATGCAGCAGAGCACAGGATGTGTGGTGCTTGAGCCCCACAGGCTTCAAACTCCCCAGCAGACCTGGGCTTCCTACCCCTACACTGGCTGAGCTGCTGGGAACCCCTTTTACTCTTATTCTTCTTCAAACCCCTGAAAATGGCAAAGTTACACAATGCCCAGCAGACTTGAGATGGGGGCAGAGGCGGGTATCAGTGCAGTGGTGACTTTTGTGCATTTTTGGAAAAAAAAAAAAAAAGGGCATGATCATACTGTTTTATGAACAAGGCAGAGGGGACTGCAGCCCAGCACGTGTGGGTACAGGTGCCAGCCACCCTGAGCATCTGGAGAGGCTGCAAGCTCAAAGGTTGAGATTAGGAGAAGGTCAGGGCCTTTATGGGGTATGGGGTGGGGGGTTGGGGAATGCCCACAGAACTTGTCTCCCACCCATCTGGAGCCCACCAGTGCTGTGTTTGCACTTGGAAGTGACCTTGGGGGAGGCTTAGTACCCACCTGAGTAAAGCCCTCATTAGTTGGGTCTTTTTGTGGGGTGGGGAGGCCGGGCACCCTCTAATGAGGGCTGCCAGTTACTATGAGTCACCCTGTACGTAGAGCTGAAGCCAGGCTTCCCAGGGAAAGGGCAAGGCCTGCTGAGTAAACAGACTCGGGGACCGCAGAGGGAGTCCTCGCCAGCTGTCTGCAGGCGTCCGTCTTGCCTTTCATTTGTACGTGTAAACAGGCCACCGAGGAAAACAGGCACCAGGAGAGAGGAGTGCCCAGATGGACAGAGGTGGCAGCTGTCCTGGGAAGACAGAGATTGTAAGGGCCACGGGAGAACCTCAGGATCATCATTCCCATCTCAGAGACAATGGAGGTGGTGCTGCATTCACAAAAGATGCGGGTGGGGGGAAGTGAGAGAAAGGAAAGCTCAGGGACCAAGAGGAAGTTCGTGGATGTGGAGCTTAAACCATGGCTGTCAAAACAGAAGAAGGGTTGGAAAAATATGAGGGCTGTCTGGAAAGTATCCAGCCACGGGATAGAAAAAATAGAGGCATTTGCGGCTGGATTTTTTCTGGACAGCTCTCCTATAGAGGGGTGGCCCCTGCTCTTCATTCTGAGTGGAAGGACAGGCAAAGGGGGGTCGTTTTAAAGTCGGGGCTGTGACAGCTAGTGGACAAGGGGACCTGTGTGACACCCAGGAGCAGGAGGGCAAGCAGGCAGCGTCCAGAGGGCCTCAGGCAGCTGCATAGCCCAGGTGGAGCGATCGGGTCATGTAGGTCTGATTGCCATGGCAACATGGTCCCCTGGGGTCTCTCCCCGACCCCCCCCACACACACACACACATTGGCATCCACTCCGATAACCCTTTCCTCAGGCCCCGGCACTGGGCCAGTTGTTCCAGGCCAGCCTAGCCGTCTGCTCAGGGCCCTGGAACCACAGGCCTCTCTCTCTAACAGGCCCGTGAACAGCCATTCGGGTGGGAAAGGCCTGGAACCCCCGTGCAGATCTGTGGTGACATTCTTGAGAACAATGTGTCTGCTCTGACTGAGGATCTTCTGCCTGGAACTCTTGGGAACCCCAGCATCATGCTGTCAGCTCAGGAGATTCAAATGGCCCACCCCACCCGTGTCACCTCCTCTCTGCACTGCTTCAGGACGAGCAGGGCTCCCTGTGCAGAAGCCAGGGGCCAGGCCCCACTGCTGCTGGTGGCCTGGCTTTTTGTGACTCAGTGCTTCCCTGATGCGGGACAGGACTCAGCCCTGTCCCAGCTCCTCCTCTCCCTGCTCTGATGTGCCTGGGCCACCTGTCTCCTTAGGCCACCGAGGGGGCCTGGTCACGCCTTGTCAGGCTGATGCCACCCTCTCAGTGTCTGCCTCTGCCCAAGCACAAATCAGGGCCGTGGAACACCAGCCTTTCATCTCCGTCTCCAGCCGGCCTCTGTGGGAGGAACAGAGATGCCCCTGGCTTCTTCCGCCCGCTGTCCACCACCACTGTCCCCGGCCTGAGACAGAAGGAACTCAGGCCTCAGAGCATGAACAGCGCAGGCCTCTGTTTGGCCCGGCCTCTGGGGGCTCAGCTTTGTTCCAGGGTGGGGGCTGGGATGCCGTCTGGCCCAGAGAAGGTGGCATTATGGGCTCTGGGGACAGGAAGGACCAGGACAGAGAGGAAAGGCAGGGGACAAACAAACAAGGGAGATACAAAGAGGGCGCTTGTACCACAGAACCTGGATTTGGCGGTGGGAAACGGGGGAGGCTGCCGGCAGGGGCTGGGTCTTGTGGGTCAGCCATGGCGGGGGCGGGGGTGGGGAACAGGAGGGTGGAGGGATCTCTGAGCTGCGGAGGGACACGGGCCCGCTGGGGCCTGAAGCTGGTTCCGAGCAGAAATCAAAAGCAGGTTTGCTGGTGACTCAGTAGCTGGAACACAGAGAGAGAACCGCGCCTGCTGGAGGTCGCTTCTTCCCGCCGCCTGCACGCTGGGCGGCAGCCCCCGCCCCCGCCCCGCCCCCACCCTGGATCACAGCTGGGCCCCAGCTCGGGGCACGCACCCGCGGTAGCAGCGTGAGCTGGATCCGGCCCGAACACCGCCGAGGAACAGCGGCCGACTGGGCGCCTTCCTGCCAGGGGGCCGCCCTGTCGTGTCTGGAGAGCTGGCGGGGGTCGCTCGGGGGCGGCGGGGGGCGGGGGGCTGGCCGAAGCTCCGTCTGCAAACTTGTTCAAAACCACAGTCAGGGCGGGCTGGTTGGAAAATAGTCCCTTCCTGGAGACCTGGCAGCCCTGCCTGTTCGAGTCACCGGCCACTTCCTTCCTGTGTGTATCTTACGCATGCCGCCGACGGACCGCGGCTCAGCGTGTGTTGTTGTTTCTTTCAAGTCTTTGTCTGTGTTTTTGTTCCTTTGTGAGCTGGAGGCTAGAGGGTGGGGCTGGTTCTAAGGGGCCATGGGCGGGTGTGTGCGTGTCGGGGGGCGTTCTCTGCAAGTTGCAAACCTCTAGTCACTAGATCTAGCGAGAACGAGAAGACGGTCTCCTTAGGACCACACGTGGGACCGTTCACACGTGATGTCGGGATTAACCTCAAACCCGCCTCAGGAGGCACGTAAGACAGGGCGTGAGGGGAAAAGAGGCTGGATGCTCGCCAAGGTGCTCTGCTCCCTCCCCGCCCCCTCTGCTCCCAGTCCAAGCTCTTTCCTGGACACCCACAGGCCATGGCCACACTCCCTCCAGTGCCTGTGGCAGGCTGGGGACAGTCCCCACCCCTCAACCTTCAGAGCCAATTTCCTGAGAAGCCAAGGGACCTTTGGCTTGTTAGTTTTCCCTCTCTTTAGGTAAACAGAATACAAGAGAGTTTCTGGGGCTCTGCGGTTTCCTAGGGCAAGAAGCGTTTGCGGGGGTTCAGGGAGGAGGAACTCGAGGCCACGCCTCCGAAGACAGGCGTCTAGGTGGTAACACCCTCCCTGCCCCGCAAGCGAGCGCGTTTCCTCCAAATGTGGGGGATCGTGGTCATAACCGATGCCCCCCATCCCCAGCTACGGTCACCACCACCAGACAGGGTCACTGGTTGGAGGATGGAGTTTATCGCGACGCCTCGTGTGCAGGAGGCGCGCGGCGCGGATGGGCGCGCTTCCACCTAGTTCTTTGGGGCTGGCTCCGCCCCGGGGCCAGGCCCACGTGTGGGCGCAGCTGGGTGAGAGGAGCCGAAGGTGGGGCCGTACCAGTGCCACCAGGGGCCCTGGGCAGCGGGTGTGGGACCCTGGAGGCTTGCCAGGTAGGGGCCCCTGTATTTCATGCCAGGGGCCTCGCCTGGGAAGGAACCGGGAAGCCCCTTCTCCTAGTCGCTAGCCTATAGGGAGGGCACTTAGAGCGTGACGGAACTAAATATCCAGCCGCCGCCCTCCCAGCCCAGGCTCCAGAGTCGGGGTAGCTCCAAGCCCCTGCAGGCCGCCTCCCCGTGCGTCACAAAACCTCGGGGGTCAGGGGCGCAAAGTGCAGGCTGCCCGGTCCAGCTCAGCCAGATGTGCGTGTGGGGGGTCAGAGCCATCTGTTGGGGACTGGTTCCCCCCAGGCCGTTACATGGAGAGTGCGCTATGGAGAGTGGGCAAGCGCGAGAGGGGATTAAAGTTGTTCAACTTTATGTGATGCGACAGTCACCCCGGCCAGGTTAGAGACACAGCCCATCAGTTGACTAGGTCATTGCCGGCAGGGGGTGCCTGGCACGGGACAGCACCTGGGGTGCTGGTCAGAGCGGCCTGGTAGGTGACCAGGGTGGGGAATGCTGTGGGGTAGCTGGTGCCTCTTCCCCATCTGGGGGTGCCCCTGCAGTTACCTCCAGTTCCCCCCAGTGCTGGCGAACGGCTTCTCGGAGCCTGAGTATCTATCTGGGGGTCAGCTAACAGGCTGGCCTGCACCCCAGGAAAGAGTCTGCAAGAGGCAAGCCCTGGAACCTCCGCTTTACAAATTAGCCCTTCCTCCCAGGCCATTAGTGATGTGAGGTTTAGCAAATGAAATACAGGACGCCCTGTTACATTTAAATTTCAAAGAAACAATGCATAAGTGTTTCCTATAAGCTCCTCCTAAATGTTACACGGGCAGTTCTGAATTTTTCTCCGCAGCCCTATTTCCTGGACCTGGGACGTTTCACTCTGACCCTGCAGTTGTCACCAGGTACTGTCTATGGGGCGGCAGTGGCAGCTCACTCCGCTGACCCCTGTGCACCCCACATCAGAGGGGATGGGGCTCTCTAGCAGTCCTGGAGCCACCGTGTTTCTGTCAGGTCCTGGCCGCTGCTGGAACCACAGGGTGTAAGATTCAGGGGGAAGGGGAACACTGGGCATGAGACAGAGTCCCAGGGACAGACACAGCCTCGCTAGAAGGCCGGTGTCTTTCCTGCTGCCACTCGGAGGCCTTTCTTTTGTCACAAACAGGTTGGCCTTAGGGACAAGTGGCCCCTCAAAGCATCGCCTCAGCCGAAGGAGGTACAGTCCAGCTTTTAGAACGCTGCGTTGGGGTTTGCAGCCAAAAGCCATTGTCACTCACAAGGTTTTCATGTGAAATTGCTCGAAGACACAGTTCAGAATACGCTGAAGGAAAGAGCATTAAGTGTTGGCTTCAGGCGGAGCTGGATGAGGGACTCAAACTGCATCCATAGGCAAGTGCTCTCTCTCCTCCCAGAATCCTATTGGGTTCCCCTCCCTTTTGAGTTCTCAGGCCAGCTCCCCCACATGGTGGCAAGCTGACCATCCGTAGCTCCAAGTTTAGACAAGCTGGGGGTTCTGGAGCGCTCTGGCCCACCGTGGGTCATGAGGGTAGGAGTGGAGGGAAGTTGGGCAGATGGTGGTGAGCTCCTGTCGTTCACTCCCACGCTGAATTCTCTGCTTGCCTCCTGCGTGCAGTATTTCTAACAGGGACCTCGCCGCAGAGGGGCGGTTCGTCCCCGGGTGGACTGAGCTGCTCCTGGGTCCCTCACACAAAACCTCCGAATGTGATTTCTGACCAGCCAATCAGGGGCTGTGCTGCCATGTAGCTGACAGATGAGGTGGGGGGCGGGGTGGGGGCATGGCCTTCGTCTGAAACCAGCCTCCTGCGAAAGCGGACTGTAGGCAGAGTGGGCCCTTTGGTGATAGAATCTTCTAGAAACGACCACATTTGGTTTTCTCCCTTGCAGGCCTGGGCACTTCACGGTTAGTGGGGTCATGTTCTGGCAGTGCTCTGTGAGCGGAGGGGTCCTCGTTCAAGTCCAGCCTGATTCTCCAGGCGCTGTTTCCCTGTTTCCCTGCCTCCATACCTAGGTGGGAGGACCTGTCCCACCGTGGGGACGCCAGCCTGGACTTTCTCTGCACCTGTGGTTTCCCTCTGCGCCTCCCTGCCTCCCGACAGAAGGGGGCCTCTTGGAGGGCAGGTCCGGGGTCCCGTGCCTGGGGAATTCCATCTGCACACAGTTCCCCTTTTAGCAGAAAGAACTTGCATGCCTTTCGCCACCGGGAGAGTCATACAGGACCAAGACACCTCGCCCCGACCCCACCGTCCGCCCCCACCCCCGGCGTTGTGGGGGAGCCCAGAACGTCCGCGGCACCCTGAGCCCCGCCACGCACGCAGTCGCCCTCCAGTGGCAGATGCAGCTGCCCTCCGGACAGCAGGAGGGGGTGGCCCGCGCTGTCCCCGCTGCCCCTTCGCTGTCCCGGGAACCGGGAACCGCCCCCGCGGAGCCGGCGGAAAGCACGAGTCAGAACGAGAGTGGCTCAAGGTCGCGGTGACCTGCCAGGGAGGGCGGGGCTTGTGGGCCGACCCAGAGACGCCGTGCCCCGCGCCCCTGGCGCACAGTCCCGGCTCGCTCCTCCCGCAGTTCTCCCCTCCCCCCGCAGTTCTCCCCTCCCCCCGCAGTTCTCCCCTCCCACCGCAAGCCTGACCCAGAACCTAGTTCCAAACTTGGAAGCTGACTGGAGATCAGTTTGCAAAGAAGGACGTTTTATGAGCAAACAGACAAACAAAAGTGCATTAATGAAAGACAAAGCAGGGGACATGAGCGAAGGGACTTCTCGTTGGCCCTAGAAAGCCCTAAATAGCAGCTGAATACCTGGGTTAGGACAGGCGCTGGTGGCCATGGCAGTGTTCGCGACTGTTTACTGCTTGAGCACGTACGGTGTGCAGGGCACTTCGGGGGGTACGAATCATCATCCAACAACCCCTTTTCTGAGGTGTAACACGTCAGCCTAAGGCACCCACAGCCTTGCCTAGCGGACTTAGACTTGCTGGTCTTCGCCTTCATCCTTAATGCACCTTCTCAGTCACTAAGGCTGTGTACAAACCACCCCCAAACTTGGCGGCTTCACAATGACTTGTTTTCCTGAAGAATCTGCATTCCCACAGGGGCTGGGCAGGAGGTGCTGTTTTAAAGACCCAGAAACCTTTATTTCCATCCAAGACCACTTGGACTTGTCTAATTGACACTCAATCAACCTGAAACGACCCCAGCTGGTCCGCAGGAGGCCGAGGAAGAGAGGCCCAGCCGGGTGTCAACACCCGGGCTGGGGACCTAGCCCCCACTCAGGCTTGCAGGATGATGAGTTCCCTAATTAATGCATCAAGACTCGATATATTTTTCTCTTCTATTTAATTTACTTGTGTTTTTATCCTTATTTGTCTGTGTGTCTTTTAAAACGCAGCCCTCACATCTTAGTTGCCTGTTTCTAACTCCTCACACGGACCACTCATCTCCTATGTATTCATTCCTTCCTGCTTACTAATGAAAGCGGGCTGTGACTGTCCCCGAGGTTCTGCTGGGCGGTTTACTCCTGCAGTTTCCCCTGGGACCCAGCATTTATGTAGGAGAGTGTTTTGAAATTTCAAGTGGTTAGATTTTTAAAAATCGAGGCATGGTTTACATGTGGAGTGATTACGCATTAAAATCTAGTTATTACCTTGTGCATCTGTTGCATTGAGCTTTTAGAACCACAGTACACTTTCTGCTTTTCGGTATTTATTGAGGTTTTCTGTGTGTCCGGATATGTCAACAATCAAATGTTTATAAACATTTACTCGAGGCTAGGTAGGAAAGCGGTCTGTTTTTATATAAAATTCAATATAGATATGGCTCACAAGCTTATGGCCACAAAGTACTATGCACATCCTCCTTATATACGCCCAAATTATGAAGGCGGCATGATCCCTCCCCTCCCCCCTTGCCCCCCACTCCCTCCGTCGAGGGCGAAGACCTCCGCAGGGTTCCTTCCGTGCTCCAGTCTGGCCTCTAAGACTTTCTCCTCAACAGTTAGGTCGGCCTGGGGCCCAGAAATTTATTACATTGCTCAGGAAAACTTTAGTCCTTAGCTCCAGCCCTCATTGTCGACCCCAGGAGTTCGAACCCAGTCTGGGGAGGGGGACAGGGGAGAGAGAGAGAAAGAGAGAACTCGGATGACGGCAGTGCTGACGCAACCACCAAAGGACTTTGCAAACATGGTACCAAAAAATGTAACTAATAAAGTTGATTATTTTTAAAGAAAAACTTGTTTTGAACGTTGACGTATGAGTATCATGAATTCATTTCTAGTTTTCAGCAGGGAAGGTGCGCCTTGGGCGGTTCGTGGCTGCCCCGGCCACCAGAGGGAAGCACCGAGCCGACCTTGGGTCCAACCCCGCCCTGCCCCGTGCTGGCGGTTTATCTCCCCGCGCCCCCGCCCCGCCCGCTCCCGACACGAATCACACGTGGTCAAGAACTGGATTAAATGCTGTAGAGTTTTTTTAAAATTGCCAATCTACAGATTTATAATTAGTACCAAAGGAAACATCAGCGTTCCGGGGTCAGTCAGTGTGATTCACACTGCAGGGACCCTTAGCAGCCTCAAAAAGTGATGAAAAGCCCTCCAAGACGAACTCGAAGGGGAGCAAATGACTCCCCGAATTTTCTTATCATCCTATATAGGTTGACCAGACATCCCGTTTTAAACGGGACAGGACACAACCGTGCCGTTCCGTTTCGAACAGTATGCATGATCAGCCTAGTGACACCTTGAATTTAGCCCGGTGAGACTAGGTTGACCAGACGACGTACCGTTGTTTTCTGTCACGTTTAGAACGGGACGTCTGGTCAGCCTAATTATATTGGTCTTTACAGCGTAAATGCAGGTCGTGGACCCTAACTCAGAACAAGCCAAAAAGTCCCACAAAAGCAGCAAAGCCTTTTTTTATGAGCAGAGGGGCCACACACCCAAACACACCTCCTGACGCCGTTTTGTGGGTGTTCGCATTCTTCACGCCCAGAAGGTTCGGCGTCGCATAGAATAACACTCATCAGAAACACGGCTGTTGGCCGTGTCCCCCGAGACCTAGCCGGGCCACAGTGACTGGATGGGGGTCAGGTTCATCACAGATTACAAGTTCCAGATGGAGAAGGAAGGACTCGAGGGACAGCCACCAGCCATAGGTGACAGAGGAACAACCGCCAGGCGCGGTTCCTCGGGTGCCAGCCTCCGCACCCACATTCTCTTGGTCCAAAGGCCTTTGGGGGCCAGCACCAAGATATCTCCTTGTTCACGAATCCAAACCCCCCCGGAGAGGGGGCTGTAGTGGGCGACGCGGAAGTACATACATGTCCAAACTCCCCCAACTGAACTTTTCATATTTGTGCATTTCATAAAATATACCTCGATATAATTAATTTTATTTAAAAAAAAACCCTTCAGGTTTGAAGGCAAAATTCCCTCCTCTACTCCAAACTGTAGAGGAAGGCCATCAGTCGTGAGCTGGACCTCCTGGTTCTCACACCCTGACGAAGCCAATGGTGCGCAAGCGTCGGCGGCCAACAGCCATGCGCGGACAGTCCCCGTGGGCGAAGCACAGTACAAGGCACACGGAGCACCTTGGTCTCACCACTTACCTCCCCAAACTTTTCTCATCTACGTAATGAGGAGCTTGATATCGAACTCACAGGGTTGTCGCATGGATTGAATCCCACGATGCCCAGAACGTGCCTAATGCGGGCGTGTAGCAGTCACCACCATCGTCCTCGTCCCCAGCGCCTAGCAGGGTGCACGGCCCAGGGCTGGTCCCGGCTGCGCCACCTGCTGGACACAGGCCGGATGACACGCTCAGGTCTCTTGGAGAGCCTCTCTCTTGCAGACGCGCACGAATGAGAACTCATAATGAAATGTTGGCATTTCATCTATACTCCCCACTGTTGTCCTCTTGAGTACATTGTACCCTCCGGCGAATACATGTAAGAAAAATCCCATTATTCTTATTCAGATAGAAAACATCACGACCATTTTAAAAAGGAGAGAAGCTTTCTCCCATCTGATGAAACTGGGATATGTGGGTTTACATCTCATCTCATTGGAAAAAAACTTAAAAAAAAAAATTGCTGTAGATGGATGCCCGATACAAACCTCTTCCTCTGGGCCACAAGGCTTTTCTGAGATGGGATTTCAGCAGAAATACAGGCGTGGGCAAATAACGGGACCAAGCAATGCTTTACAAACAGGTTAATTTTATTGAGTAGGCATCAAAGCTTCTCTGTGTCAAGTAATGGAGAAGCCATGTCACACGGATTAGAGAGCTATTTTTACTTGAAATCATCTTTCATAAAAGAAAGAAATGAAATACAGTTCTTCTATAAAAAGTGCAGTAGTCATTTACTGGAAGTTTTCCAAAATGAAAGCAAGATGTACTACATATTGCAAAAATTGGTTTAGTGCTTTAATACTTTACAAAGTAACAACCCAACCACCAGAGTCGCTCTTCTGACGGTTCTGAGAGTGGACCAGATGGCAAAGGATATTTGCGCTGACTTGGAACCGACACTCTCAGGCAGAAAGGGCTCTGAACGACGGGGTCAAAGGAACAGGGTGTATGGCCCTTTTTTTGCCTCAATGTTTCCCATCGTCCACAGTCATTAAGGAAGTTGGGAGACAAAGCAACGCATTTCACCCCCAAATCAGTCAAATGAACCAATAAAACAAAAAGAAAGGGAAAGACACAGAGGGATGACATTGACTGACTCTCTTAGGCCGAATGCATGTTTAAAGGAGCAAAGCAACTACATCGCAACAACCGGAAGTGAAAGGAGACACGCCCATCAAAGATGGCGGCCAACGGGGAGGCCGAGCGGGGTCCCCCGCGACCTTGGCTGGCGTGGCCCAGCATCCAGGCCTGCCCTTCGGTGCCAAGAGGTGGCAATTGGCTCTGTGGGAGGTGGGGTCCGCCTTGGGGACTGGGGTTTCGTGCAGTGGCCGATTTCCCAACCACGCTCCTGCTGATTTTACTTGTTTGGCTCATAAGTTCATGGAGACGAGCTGTCTCCCTGCTACCTGCCAAATTGTGTGTTTGGATCCCATCCTGCACAGGCAGGAAAAAGGGGTGCAAAGGCACCTGCATGGAGAAAGGTGGGAGAGGGCCTTGGGAAAGCCTGCTCACTCACTTGCGCTTGCTCATTGTGTCTCTCTCTCTCTCTCTCTCTCTCTCACACGCGCACACACACACACACACACACACACACACACACACGGGCCCGCCGTCTGTGGAGCAGCTGCAGAGGGAATGTTTTGAGGGACATCTTACACTGCCCCACCTCCACAAGGGGCTCTAAAATATGGCACCCAGAGAAATGACAGCAAAAGCCACAGAAGGAGATTAAAGAGAAGGACAAAGCCTTTGGATCAGGGGACGATAGGACAAAAGTCCTATAAGAAGCTAGTAACAGTATTTTGCCAACAACTCTTAGAGGAAAACGCGTTGGCCGAAGGACCTACAAGTAAACAGCAAGGTTAGGTAGCTGTGAAAACTGTCCCCCAGGGGAGGGGGTTCAGAGCGGGGACCACCCTCCCTGTTGGTGGCTGAGGTCACCTGTTCATGTTGGAGGGCCACTGCTCCAGGAGGTGCGTTGTTTGACTCTGTGATGTCAAGGCTGTGGCTCTCCAGCACATCGCCACCAGTGACCAAGGGGGACCCCAGGGACCTTGCCCCTCTTTCAGTTACCCACCCCCACCCCCTTAGTCTGTGTGACAAGTCCCACTTCAGGCCTGCTTTTGGTAACATGAGAGTGGGTCCTTCCAGCTGTCACGTTGATGCCTTTCCCTGGCTGGGTCATTTGGGGCCACCCGAGTTAGTTCTAGGAAGGCAGACCTGTCTCTCTGGGGACGTCATGTAGGACGTTGTATAGATTCTCTAGAACAGTCCAGGTCCAGGATGATCTAACGAAGGGGGTGTGATGGGTGCGCATCACAGTGCACCTGACCATGAGAGCTGCCCTGTATGGAACTGTCCCCACCCCAGTTCGCTCTGCAAACACCTGGGCCTCATCTGTGGACAGCCACAGGGCAGAGACAGAGAGAAAGGTCTGCTCACTGCCGCACGTGGCCATCGCGTAGCCCAGGCTGCTTTGCCAGCTAACATTCTGCACATTTAGGGACAGTAGTAGAAACTGGATCTGATGAAGGCTGAAACGGCTATTTTGGGGTTTACCAGCTGTCAAATCACTGATTTCATTTTCTTCCTTCAACAAACCTTTGCCCACTGCCTCATGTATGTCAGGCACTGTTACAGGCACTGGGAATACAGCCGTGAGCAGGGCATACAGAAATCCCTGCCCACAGGGAGCTTACAGTCCATGGGGGCTCAGGGGACCTGAAAGAAATGAATGAGTAATTCACATGAGGAAGATGCATGGGGGTGGGGGTGGGGGTGGGGGTGGTGGCAGGAAGGGTGGGTTGTGTTGTCACTCAAATAAAGAAGACAGGGGCTGCCTCCTTGAAGGGTGACATTGGAGCAAAGACTGGCTGGTAGTGAAGAGTGAGCCATGTGGCTCTGGGTGGCAGGGGGTTTATTCCAGGTAAAATGAATGGCAGGTGCAAAGGCCCTGAGGCAGGTCCATGCTGCTGAGACAGAGCGGCTGACACAGGAGAAAACAGGAAAAGTGCTAGGGTGTGAGGGGGCCTTGGTAAGGATTTGGGGGTTTCTTCATTGAAAGTCAAGCTCCATCCAGAGTTGGCAGATATTTTGCTAACTCGTCCAAACTAAATAAATGGGTTGCTTTGATCTTGAGAATGTTCAGCCTGTATTTACTCTGAAAATCAGTGGTCCGATTCACCTTGTGTTGAAGAACTGATTATAATATGTGTGTGTGTATACCATATTTTGCTGTGTATAATGAACCCATTTTTGTCCAAATTTGTGAGAGAAAAATAAGAGTGTGCATTGTACATGGGTAGTACTAATTCCGTCTCTATATGAGTTTTTAATTTAAGCTGGTGAGTTAAAAGTGTAACTCTAGAAATAAATAATGATATCTGTATGCAAAATAATATTCTGGAATATGATAATCATTTTTTAATAGGAAGAATTTTATACATAAAATTTCTTGTACCTTGTATCTGTTCTTGTTATATAAAATTTATTGTACCATAATGTGTTAAAAATAAATTCTAAAATTCCTTTATAAATACATAAAAACCAACTACCTAAATATAAACAAATAAAAATTTGAATTAAAAAATTAAAAGTTTATTTTTCACTGTAAGATTGGGCCAAAAACTTGGGTGCACATTAGACATGGGAGCATGTTATACACGGCAAAATATGGTATATATACCTGTGTGTGTGTGTTTGTGTGTGTGTGTGTGTGTTTATATACTCTTCAGATGTTCTTGGAGGAATAAAAAAGTATAAGCAACAGGCATCATTCTGTATATGCATAACTGAGGTTGATGGGCTCGTTTTTTTTGCAAGAATAAAACGGCAAAAAAGCAAATTTTGACACATTGCAAAGTAAATAGAAGCTGTGATATTGCTAGCAGTGTTTGCAGACCATGGTTTCTGTGTGTGCGTGCGTGTGCGTGTGTGTGTGTTTGTGGGTGTACGTGTGAATTCAGTCCCAGCATCTTCACACCTCACACACCCAGTTATTGCTGAGGGCTGAGAGGTCCCTCCGTCTTTTCTGGGGTCGGGGAGGAAGGACTGCTTTTGGGGATGGAGCTACTGCAGCCTGGGTGGGGGCCCTCACCATCAGGCCTGCCAGGAATGAGCCCTGGACCCAGCCCTGCGCCACAGGTAGTACCTCGGAAACGCGCTCTGTGCCAACAGCACCGCTGTGGGTGGACGTGGGGGAGGGGCGTGCACGAGGAGGAAGTAGGAATGGCGTTCGCGGGCAGCCGCACTGAAACAGCGCGTTCCAGCAGCAAAGCGCCGAGGGCCAGGGCAGAACGGGAAGGCGGTGCTCAGAGGTCCCAGAGCGCCACCCCTTTAAGGCTTTTGGGGAACCTTAATTTGTAAAAGTTCACGCCACGATGAGGAAAAGGGACCCTACCATGAAGTGAGAAACCTGAAATAAGCAGTCGATGCCTCCAGCCCTTTGCCCGGGTCCCTTAGTAAACGAAACGCTGGCGGGGGGCTGCCAGAGGCCAACGGGGCGCCAACGGACCTTACACACGCGGGTTTGGCAATACCTTTCCCCCCCACTTCGCCAGAATCTCCCACCACAGATAAGTACAGCCCTTTTTTTCTTAACTAACGTGAAATATACTTGGGTAGGTCGTTTGTTTTCGCCTAGGAGAGGAGTTTGCAAAATAAGCCCGCGGGTGCTCAGGGCGGGGGTGGGCACTGCCTGGAGAATTTCCACATCCAGAGGTGTGTCCCTGGGGGCGGGGAAGAGTCCTTTTGTCTCGAGTCACCAGATTCCTGTGAGCTACCAGAATTAATAAGTGAAATTATTTTGGCAGACAGACGGTTTGTCAGGGAACTGATCCAAGTCTTTCAGAAGTCGTTTGGGGCCGCTAAGTTAAGAAAAAATCCACAGTGACTTTGTGAATATAAAGTATTCATTGGCGAGGAAAGGCGCAGTACCAAAATCCATGAACAACCCCAAATTCAAGCTTTCCATGAAAAAAAAGATATTAACACGTTCCCACTTTCAGAGGGGGTTTGAACAAAGAGCAAGTAGCATTTGAACCCCAAGGGCCCGCAGTGGGGCCCCTGCCCACCCAAAGTTACCTTCCCACGGGGACAGCTCTGTGACAATGTAAGGGCAGAAAATATTGCTCTGTGGCATAGTCTGAAAATAATATAAAAATAATTTCTATAGTACAGTTTAAACTTGGCTTGTAAAATTTCAATGTAACAGCATAAAATCTACAGACAGAACACACTTAGAAACACCTTCCTTGAACAATATATTCATTTAAAAAAATCATATACCCAGATAATGCATGTGTGGGAAATGGGAAGTGAATTATGGAAAAAACCTCCCCGGAGTTTAGCAGCATCTGGGGTCCTTCTGGAAGCTTGCTGTCCCTTGGAGGCATCCAACCTTCCTGGAAGGGGACATGTGGCCAGATCAGGCGGGAGGGCTGCTCCCAGGCGGAGTGAACGTGAAAGTGAGGCTGGAGGCCTTTCTAGAACTGGGACTGGCATTCTTTCCCTTCTCCAGTACACACTCCCCTCATCCCTTTCACGGTTTCTACTAGTTCCCGCCCAGCCTGGTAGCTAATTGGGTCCGAGAGATCCTGGCCAGGGATTATGGAGCGTACTGTGGGCGCACTGGACTTTAATGCAACAGTCTCCCTTACTTTTTAATACTGTTTAGAGGAAGGATGGACACATACCTCTTCACGAAAAACCAAACCAAACCGAACCAAACCCCCGGCTATTTGTAAACGAGGTGGGCCGAGGTGTATGTCAGCTGAGGACAGCGCCGACCGCGCCGAAGCCTCTTAACCTCACCACGTCAGGGGCTTCTACGCGGTGGGTGGAGCCCGGCTGGTGGGCGGAGCCCAGCTGGTGGGCGGAGTCCACGTGGTGGCTGGATCTCAGGCTCTAATTCATGGCACATCTGTCAGACGGGGGTGGGGCGGAGGTGACTTTGGAAATTCAAGGAGATAGACAGGTTACCATTATTGGATAATACCCGGTTTTGAAAGTTTCCCTCTCTTATTACAATGGCCAGTTTTTATTTCCAGTTTGCCTTAAAAAAATTTTTTTTTTTAAACCGGGCAGAGCGCATGAGAAAGATACAATATTTGCATAGCCCGTTTTGGAAATTTCCGGTTGGCTGTTTTCACATTTAAAAAAATTAAAAAACAAGCAAGAATTTCCTCTATGCCTCCTTACTTCTTGTGCGCGCCGAGTCTGGTTTCCGAATGCGCAGTTTAGCGTTTCAAGGTCGGCCGCCGCGACCTCCTGAGGAGCGAGAGCGCAGCGTCTCCACACGTGAAGCAACACTTCCGTGACCTCACAGCTTTGGGTGACAAAGCGTGACGTGAAGAGTCAGTCCAAAAAGCTGCCACAAACCCTCTCGATGAGAGATTTTGTTAAAAACGACTTTGTTGTTGTTCTGAGTAACAAAAGAAACCCCAGTAATAGCAGAGACATGATGTAATTGCCAAACATTGAAAGTATTGTTCAGCATGAAAAGTAAAACTCTGAAAAAAATTTCTTCCAGATTCTAGTTCATAAAGAATTTGGATTAAGGGACCACTTATGTAAAACGTGAATAAATTACCGAAAACTTCATGTGCTGTGGAATAATTAAAAACAGAAAAATTACAGGAGATACTCAAATTAGTTTATTGTAATTCTTGAAACAAGTAAAAAAAAAAAAAGAAATCCCTCCCCCGTTTTTTGCTGCTTTTTATGTCCGGCGGGGATAAGGGTGAAACATCCTTTCTGGAAAAGGAGAAGGTGGCTCCAGGGAAAGATGGTCTGCTTCCTGCACTTCCTGAGGTTATTACAGCACAGCTGGGCGCTTTCTCCTTTCTAGAACATTCTTTCGTTAGCGAGGAGTTTTCCCATCTTGTCCGTATTTTGGAAAGGAGTGCTCGTGAGCTCAGTGTCCTTGGCCGAGAATGGTGATCTCTAGAGGTAATCTTGGAAGGAAGAGGCTGCATATTGCTGCACAAAACGGGGTAGCTAAGGACACATTTTTTTTTCCTCAAGAAATGTGGGAGGCACCAAAAAAGGGGCCACTCAGGAATGGGGCTGCCCCTTCACTGTTATAGAGCCACGGGCAGGGTGATCCCTGCCCTGCGGAGGGGATCCCAGTGGGAGTGGCACCCCTGTACCTGGCTGAACCCAGACAGATGCGGGAGGGGTGGGGGGACTCCCCCGCTTCCCCCGGCTTAACCTCGGCCCCTTCCCTTTGGAAAGGGGTGCAGCCGGATTTCCAAGCAGCCTAGTGGGGTCTTACACAGTGACCCAAAGGGCTCATTCTTCGCCTTTCTGCTGGGACACCGATGATCCTTCCTAGGGGCCCTCGGCGACAGTCCATTGTGGAAGTGTCTTCAGGGAGAAACGTGGGCAGGCTGGCATCTTTGCTTATGTATGGGCAACTCCAAATAGTGAGTTCAGACCTTGCTCTTGGACCCAAGGTGTCTTTGGAAAGCTCCTGTCACCTGAGCTGCCCAGCACCGGGAACGATCCCTACACCTCACGGTGCCCTGCGAGGTAGCTGGTCCGGTGCCCAGTCGTACGGACGCCTGCGGCTGGATGGCAGTGTGAATGGTGCTCGAGCCGGGGGCTGCGGGAGGGGGTGTTGCTTATGAGATGATGCCGCACGTGTTCCTAAAGGGCCCCCGTGGCCACCAGAGCGCAGAGGGCGGCCGATGCCTCCTCTCCTCCAGGAACTGGGGAGCCCGCTGCAGAGCCGGCCCTGCAGTCCCGGGCCGCCTTTGCTTCTCACCCGTGGGTGGGACCGAGTGCACGCATGTGACTGTGCCTGGAAGAGGTCAGTGGCTGGGTTAGGGGGGGAAAAAAGCCAAAAAAAAAAAAAAAGGCATGTAAAACACTCCCTTCTAAAAACAAAGGGCTGCAAATCTCTTTATTTCGGAACAAAAATACTCTCGCGATGGCTATGAGTTTCCACGGTACAAGGCAGCTGCTAGCTAGCACACCCACTGCCGACAGTATGACTTGTTTCCTATCCGTCTACTACCTGAGTGGCGTCAGTGTAGGTTCAGGCACCAGTAGGAACGTTTGACCAAACACGTACACGGCACTGACACGGGGGCGCCGGTCTTCCGGTGACCAGGGCACGTCGAAAAGACACCGACAGGTGGAGGGCGAGCGTGGACAGGCGCGCGCTCAGGGCCGGGCCCCACGCGCCTCGCGCCGCCGCCGCATCTCCTCGCGGTAGCAGTAGGAGCACAGGTGCTCGGTCTCGGCGCGCCCGTAGAAGGCGCAGTTCTCGCGCTGGCAGCGCCGCTGCGCGGGGCCCGGCCCGCTGCGGCCGCACTCAGCGTTCGAGTGCGCGGCCGGCGCGTCCGCATCGGCGAACTCCAGTGCGTCGCGCGCGGCGCCGAAGCCGTTGGTGTAGGTCTGCGACTTGGGCTCGGCGGCGCCGGCCAGGGCCCCGGGCACGGCGCGTGCCAGCGACTCGACTGTGTTGACGGTGCGCAGGGCGGCGGCACGCGCCGGGCTGTAGCTCTGTGACCACAGCGAGCGGTTCTGCTGCGGGTACGTGGCGCACGGCCGCAGCGCCCCCACGGCCGGAGCGCACGCCTCATCCCGCGAGCCCGCCGCCTGCACGTGGATGACACTCTGGCGGGCCGGAGGGCTGCGCCCCGGGGTCGGTCCGCTGGCGCCTGTGCGCCTCGCGCCCCCACCGCTGGGGCCCGGCGAGGCCGCGCCGCCTGCCGCCGGCCGCGCCTGCCGCGAGCTCGCGGCGGGCCCGGGGCTCGGGCGCTCCTTGAACTTGAGCACCAGCTGCGTAGGCGGCGCGGCCGGCGGGCCGGGGGAGGAGCGCTCAGGGCCCGGCGCGCTCTCAGCCTCCGCTTGGCGCGGCGGCCTTTTGGCTGCGGCAGCGGCGGCGGTGGCGGCGGCAGCCGCCGCGTCGCGGCGCCGCTGCTCCTGCTCGGCGCTGAAGCGCTCCTGCGCGCTGCTCAGGTAGTAGCCGACCATCTCCTCGTGGAACTGGTGCCGGTGGCTGGTGAGCAGCAGGCCGGCGAAGATGAACTTGCGCTCGCCCTGCATGGCGGCGCGCAGGATGTTGAGGCTGAGCTTCACGTCCGTGCTGTACTTCCAAGCGTCGCCCCGCGGCCCGCTGCCCTTGTCGGCCGGCGAGGCGCCCGCCGCCTTGTCCGTGGGCGACGGCGTGGTCTTCTCTGACGGCGACGTGCTCGCCGACGCGCCCGACTCCTCCTTGCTGCCCTTGCGCGACTTGGCCTTCTTTTCTTTGGCGCGCTCGGGCGCGTCGCCGTTCTTGCCGTGGGCCGAGTTGGCGCGGCCCATCTTGCCGTGCACCAGGCCGCCCAGGCCGCCCATGTTCTTCTTCAGCTTGATGCCCAGCGTCTTGCTGAAGCTGCCCAGCTTGTTGGCCACGGAGTCGGCGCGGGTCTTGTCCTTCTCCTTGCGCTGCTTCTCCTTGTCCTTGTCCTTGTCCTTGCCATTCTTGCCGTTATTGCTGTTGGAATTGCTGCACACGGAGTCGCGGTCCGAGTCTAGGGAGTCGGCCAGGGACTGCACATCCTCCCCCGCGGAGGCCGTGGGCGACTCCGGCTGCGCCAGAGGGGCCTGCGGGGCAGGAAGGAGGTTAGAGATGAGCTGTCCCCACGTGGGACCCGCCAACACAGACCCCGCCCCCTGCCCTGCCAGGTTGGACCTCCTGGTCACAATCCGGATTGTCTCTGGTAAACTCAGGTCGCTGGCATCCTGGACCCCTGAGCTGGGGGCCCGGCGCAAGCCGCAGATCCCTCCGTGTTTGGAGCCCCAGAGCGCCTGCAGACTGCAGAGGATTACCGGCCCCGACGACGGCCTTCCAGCCCTGGCCAGGCTGCCCACACACCAGGAACTTGGTAGAGGTAGAGGCCTGGACGGGACAGTGACACTTGACCTGCTCCTGTTGGCCTCTTTCCTACAGAGGTGGCTCACCTATTCGTTCCAGGAGGGGGATAGACAATTCCCCTCAGAACCTCACTCTTTGGGTCCTGGAACAAATACCTCCATTCGTGATGACCAATCACTTTACGAATCCTTTCTGAGGCTGGCCGTGTGGAGCGCGACCCCGAGAAGGACCCTGAGAGGAGACCTGGGCTCAAGGAAAGATGGCACCATTTCCAGGAAAGGGCTCCTGGGGTGGTGGGTGGGGGGCTGGGGGTGTGAGTGGGGAGGAGGCATCTCTGTGCAGACCTTGGACGAGGCCGTCAGCCAGCCAGGAGGGTGAGGCAGTGTGGGAGCGTGGTGAGGACCAGTGACCGCAGGTGGGGAGAACCCGAGAAGGGAGAAGAGGCTGTGGAGGACCGGCAGCATCCCCTGTGGCCTTTCGGGGGTCCCTTCCTGGGCAAGTGGCGCTCTGATGGAGCAGGGGGCCCTACTCTGCACGACAGAACTGGAAACAGCCCACGATCCAGATCTGCTGCCTTCACAGCCCCGATGGGCGCTGGGGGAGAACCCCCGCAGCCACCGTGCAGGTGTCTGACAGGCAGGCGGCGGGGAGGTTAGGAGGCGGGACTTGGGAGCCAGACTGTCACCTGCGCCATCAGTAAAACGGGGTATCAGCGCCTGCCGCCTGCAGCCCTGGGAGGATTAAGTAAAGTAGAGGCTGAAGGCTGAACGTGCTCGGAGCAGTGCCCGCAGGGCTTGGGCCCTGACTCGGCTTTGAGCACCGGCCCCATTTTGTGACGAAGGAAACCCATGTCTGGGGAGGACCCGTGATTTGTAAGCTCTTTTAAAATGACAGATCCGGTCCCCTGGGGAGTCACTGCTGAGCTGGCAAATTCATCAGATACTCCAAGTGAATCTGGAAGCAAGGCCGGCACAGACCCCGGAGCAGCCTGCGAAACCAGCATGGCAGTCCTGGGGAGGGGCGCCGAGGACTGCCTCGCTGCGTTCCCAGGCTGCTTCGGGGACCCGCACACAGTTCACAACGAATTCTGCTGCGCCCAGCACTTCGTGTCCCTATCTCTGCAGAGCTGGTTTTGTGCTGTGACTTGCCCGAGGTTTGTTTTCTGGGTGGACGTGTTTATTCCTCTCCAGGGAAAAAACGGGACAAAAATCCCCTAACGGGAGTGCGCGCCCATGTACAGACATGCACGTACCCGTATGCACACCTGCACCTGGGAAACCTGGGCTGCTTCCTGGTGGAGCTGGGGACCGGGGCCTCGTGCACTGCTGGGACCTGAGGGTGGGGCCCCGGGGCGGCTGAGGTGGGCGCTGGGCGGGGGCAGGTGAGCCCCGCCTTGGGGCCCAGCATTCAGGAGGTGGTCTGTGGCCTGCCTGGCATCACCAACAGCCGCCGGGCCTTGCTCACCCGCGTCTCGGAGGGGATACGGATCCACGTCACATTCATGTAGCTGTGCAGGAGGTTCAGCTTGGCTTCCAGCGACAGGATCAGGCTGGCGAGAGAAGAACACCAAGTGAAATGCTCGCCAGCCCGCCCACCAGCTCGCCAGCTGTCACGGGAGGAGCAGGGGTGCCTGGCCGGGCTCTGTCGGGTGCTGGGGGAGGGGTACAGGGCGGGGCTTACTGAGCCAGCCGGGCGTTGTCTTGGTCGTCTTTCCCCCACTCCCAGTCCTTGCCGGGGTCCACCGCAAAGTGCAGGGGCAGCAGCTTGTGTTCCGAGTCCGTTAGGGGGATCACGGCTGCAACGGAAGAGAGACGCCGTGCCAGGTGGCCCCGGGCAGCCTCTGGGGAGACTAGGTGTCTCCGTGATTACTGAGAGCAAGTGGCGACCTCCACAGGACGTCTGTACCAGCAGGAGCATAAAGGTCATAGGTTTCGGAGCCACTCCTGACAGTTTAAAGATTTCAGATTTACTGTGGACTTTGAAGATGTCACCTGCTAACAATGTGGGTCTGTCAGTGGACACGACAAAGCTATTATTGCATCTGTTATTTCCGAGGAAGGACCCAGGGGGGACTCTGCACGCTGTGCAAAGTCACCTCGAAGATCAAGGTGGTCCAGGGCCGGGCCCTCCCCTCTCCCCCCGAGAAGTTCCCAGCTTGCAAATCAAGCCAGTGTGGGCTGCCTGCTCATCTCATTTGTGATTTTATTCGAGTCTGTTTCAGTGCAGGGAGTCCGTGGGGGGAGGCTGGTTGCCCACAGGGAGCTTGGAGGGACCCCATGGATCCAGGGGCCCCTGCCCAGAGACGGCTCACATTTTATGCTGGGGGCAGGATGAGCAGCTAACAAACACTTCATCATGTCAGGTAGCAATAGGCTCCCTGGAGGATAGACAGCAGTCTGTGGGAGGGTGGCCAGCTTTGCTGGGGCTGCTGGGGAGCATTGCGAGGAGGTGACATGTAGGTGGAGACTGCAGTGGAGAGCGACTGTGGGCAGGGACCGATTCATCATGAACCCTCCAAGGGGAACACGGTGGGGGGAGTGCTGGCCCCTGAGGAAGGCTGGGCGGAGTGCCCGTGTCCCGCCTGCTGGCGGCCAGATGGCGCCTGGCCCCCACCCAGGCACACGGTGCTTCCCACAGGCTGCTTTCCTTCGCGTCAGCAGTCCCCTGTTTGGGGGGCTCGGAGCCCCCAGGCACCACTCCTGCCTTGGGCCTCCTCCCCCTTACGCCCCCTTCCATAGGGGCTGGTCACAGCCGGGGACTTCTTCCGCGTGATTCATGGCAAGAACAAAAAGGCAAACAAACAAAATCTAAGGCTGAATACCATCACTAGTTGATTTTCTCATAAGAAAGTGGAAGCGTTGACTCAATGCTGCCCTCTGGTGACGCTAAGGGGAAAACGTGAGCACAAACAGTCCCCGCCCTCACGTCCCCGTGACAGGGGAACACAGCTTTGCTCAGGGGTCTCCATTTTCAGTCTGGCCGGGAGATCACGTGGCCCCGACACACAGGCTGCCCTTCCCAGGGTTGAGCTGCAGGGTCCTCACACTCGGGAGGGCCGCAGGGCTGGCCCAGGATGTCCCAGGGTTCCATGGGTTACCATGCCAACAGGGAGAGTGCCAGAGAACCAGTGTCCGGGAAAAGGACCCAAGGGCTCTATTGTAAACACCACCCTGGTTGTTCAGAGCAGGCACATCTGGAAGCTATTGTTCTCGAACAAGAATCTGTTTGGAGCAGTTTCTGTGGCTGCTCCTGGGGCAGTTCGGGTCTGGCTGTCCACCCCTTCCCAGGGGACAGTGGGAGGCTTCTGCCCAGCCCCCGGCACTTAGGAGGCAGCCCGTGCCTGGTGGCACCGGTGGGATGTGAGCAGAAGCGCTGCGGTTCGGGGCAGACGGCTGCTCGCCCCCCACGCCTCCCCATCGCGTGCCTGATGAAGATGGCGGGGCTCCCCACTAGGAGAAGATCAGCCCCGCCCCCCCCCGCCCCC